>DVZL01001240.1:0-18474 GCA_018236625.1 Lasaia peninsularis
AATCGTTAACGTACGGCAGTTTTTTCGTCAACTTACTCCACAATTTTCACTACCACGAAAAATCCTATCTATTTTCCATGATAAAATATAGCCTATACGGATTTGGAAGAATCCGTCTAGATAATGGTAAAAGAAATATTGAAATCGATCTAGTAGTTTTTAAGCCTATTCAATACAAACATACAAAAGTAGAAAAATTCAAAAATACAAAAATACAAAGGTTTCCTCTTTATACTATTAGTATAGAAGTATAGATATGTATACGGCGAAGGAAAGTCTATAAAAGACATGTTGTGTGTCTACGTCTAATATGCTTTATATAATTTGAATGCAAAGCCCTGGGACGAAACGGAAATCATAAATAAGTATATTTAACCTCCTTCCGTCGCCTCCGTTCCTCTGCATCACTGTCCCTTGTCAGCTCCTGTAAGGTGAGGTTGTCCCAGGTTTCTCGGATAAGAAGATCATTTGCAGTTTTCCTGGCGAGGTTTTTTTGCCTCTCCCTTATTATCAGACTTTGTTCCCGCCCTATCTCCTTACGTTTCTCAGTTCTTGCACGGTCAGCTGTAGAAATAAGCTTATTAGCGATACTTATCACTGGCAAAATGTTATAAAAACACGATTTTGCGATGCTTTTTAGACAAAATTCTTTTAGTTATATGCTAAAAAAATTAAAGATATCAACTTTCACTTAAAATAATTATATGAATTAGGCCTAAAAGTAGAATATCAAACTATTGGATTTTTTTATGAAATCAAATCTAATAGATATACGAATTCGGGAAATCGATTTGGTGTTAGGAACCACCCTACAACTTTCAATTAAAAATAATTATCCTTTTACTATAAAACTGCTCTAAATTGGGCGTGCGCGAAAGATCGTGCCATCAGTACCTAATAAAAAAAAATTTCATCCCTATTTGTTTTTTCGAACTGGGGATAATTATCTTTACCTATCCTTAGATTTTTTAATTTTTCTTATTTTTCTCCATTAATAAGAAGCTTTGCTTCAACAGTAGGTGTATTAAATATTTCTAACCTTCTTCCTCCTTTTTGTTATCCGTTTCCCAAATCGCCTTGAATCTCTTAGCTTCTTCCTTCAACATCTCCTTTTCTTTCTCCTTCTGAATACGACGTTGCTCTATCTGCATGTCCGAATATTGCTTGCATTCAAGGTCTTTACGAAGTCTTTCTATTGTGTCATGTTCCATGCGTGCAGCCTGATAGACAAGTATAAACATTTATTTGCAGTTTTGGCTTAATAACCATGTTGTTTCTTAGTATAGGTAGATATGTGAAATAGATGGTTTTAGACAACAAAAAAGTTAATTGTGCAAGTTTCTAAATGACTTTACTTCCATTCTACGAGTAACTGATTACTAACTCAAATGTTAATTAACACGATTAAAAATTAATAGATTAGAATTTGGAATTTTAATATTTAACCACTTATATTCGATACAAAGAAGTTGATTAAATACCGATATATCTATACTAAAACTGAAGAACAGTCAGTTAGGTATCTAAATTAAAGATGTTAAAAAAATAGGCAAATAAAAACGGTCAACAGAACACATTTTTAGAATTTTATCTGTCAGTCTGTATTCCGGCCGTGATTCGCGCTGATATTTCTGAACCAATCTCGGGTATACATGAAAGCAAATAATCTGAAACTCGTTTAGCGGGTAGCCTAAGTTCCGAGTTCCTCTAATCTACATAGCTTAACTTTTATCCCCATTTCTTGGGGATACGTTTTCCGTGGGATAAGACTTGATGTGCAAGTAAGTCTACAGGCTACCCTACGTTTCGGACCGAAACACAAAAATATGGCAGTAGTAGGTACCTAATCTTTTGAACACTAATTTAGAGTTGGACACATATTATGTGTATACTTAGATTTAAGGGATCAATGATTATTTCAAATAGGTATGGGTACAAAATATATTATGTGCATCGTAACAGTTACCAACGCATCAGACTCCAACATGGCGGCTTCATGCCACATCTTGTCAAATTCTTTTTCCGCCATTTTGCGTGCCTGCTTTTCTCTAATCTGATAGAGTTGTATCTCTTGTGCTTCCTTAGCCCGTAACTTGTATATACATGGCAGTACGTGGACACATTTTGATCTAAAATATTCTAATATATAAGACCTTAAACTATTTTTTATGGATAGCCTGTAACATAATTAATAAAGTAATATATTGAATTAGACTGCACTATTGAAATAATACACACCCATATATATATTCAAGCCAGGTCCCTGGTGAGTTGGCAGAGAGTATAGAGTGAAAGGTGTCACGATTTGCTTCATACTTGCCTAGCTTGCTTCACATTCATTACTCTCTTCATACAAACACACCAGTTTTGGAGACTCTTGACATCTTTTCTCGGATAAGGATACAAGAGGAATTTGGTCGTGGAATGTCAACCTAGGTCTCCCCGTGTACCTACAATCATTCGCATATGCTTTGTATATCAGTTTTTTTAATCTATCTATATTGAGAAAATACTACTTTAAGATTTCAAGCTGCAGTCATTGCTATATTAATTGTTCTTGCCACAATCCGTCCTATAACTGTTGAGACAATTTTTGATCAGCTCCATTAAGGTTTAGTTAGGTATATATTTCGGTAGTAGGTAATATCATGATCAGTAGTAGATGCAAAGAGTAGACTGAATCAACGATTTGAAGAATGTATTTCTTCCTTTACTTGAAAACGAGATTAACACTTGGTATAAGCCATTTCAAAAAAATTTGTTTGCCCAAGGCGCAAGGTAGCCTACTAGGGTCAAGCTGCTGTGGTATCCTCTTGTTCACAAGGGTGATCTTATATGAGGAAACTAACAGTGGTGTATCTTTATATTTTTCTTGGTGTTCCCGCTGCCTTTCGGCCAGAAGGTACTGCAGTCTCTCCATTTTCTCCTGCCAAGCGGCCTCCGTCCCGGCCTGGACATCGGTCACAAATTTACGTATATTTTCCTCTTCTTCGCGCGAGTACAACTGCATTAACCTGCAAAGAAAAACACCAACCCATTGATCTCAACATCCCCTTTCATGTGCTAAGTCATTCGGTCTCCGGGAGAAGACGCCTGGTGTTGGCGTTGTAAATAACTCCACCCAGTTAAATAATGATTTCTTGGTCTGAGCACTCAGCTTGCCCACGAAGTTCTGTGAAGTGGTAAAATAGCCACCCGGTTTAGCAATTAACTAGTCATTTATAAAAAAATAAAACGTTAAGTTACACCTATAAAAATAGCGGAATTTTTTTTAAATACGTGACTAATTTTGACAGGACATAGTACATTCATCTTTGTTCCAGTCTACCTAAACCTTACCTAAAATTAACCTCTTTTCACCGAGATACGGAGCGAGTTTGATTACAGATTATTTTTCTTAAAAAATTGAGAATAATTATCGCAAATGTGTGAAAAGTGCTAAAATTAATAGACAATCCTTACGAAGTTAGGTACGAGGTTATCTTGTTCTAAGATTGGCAAAATGTAGGTACGAGGCAATGTCACTAACCTCTTACGGCATGTTAACTTAGCATTTTGTAACTTTAGGTATATACTTATTTATAATAAATCGGTGATCAATAAACACTCGCTTGGGTAGCATCTACTCCCAAGTATCATATCTTTTATCACATACCTGATGCTGGTTGTATACACAAACTAAATTAGTTCTCTATCCCTAATGGTTACAAATGCAAGCCGATTGTAGAATATCGTAAGTTTTTTTTATCGTATTTATAAGAGGCAAAAGGGCAAGTGGGTCACTCGATGGTAAGGGTTACTGCCGCTCACTGAGCCATATTGATCTGATCCGACAACATATCTGTCATATCTACTCCCGGTATTGTGGGACACAGGGAGTATGACAGATATGTGATCGGATACGGGAATACCTACTTAAGGTTATTGTTTTGGATATACCGCTGTGGGTAACTAGGCTTAGGTACAAGGATGACTATTTCATTTTCCAAAAGAATCGTATATAGGTATCGGGTTATAAATAGGTAAAATATTTTTTGGTCATACCTTTTGCGTTTTTCTTTCAAATCTTCTTCATATGAGGCCATGCAAAGGTCGACTCGTCGAGCGACATTATTTATAAGGGATCTGTTAATATTTACATCCCAATTAACTAAGTGCTACTCATATATAGATCAAAGATCTAAAGCGCCCTTGGCGACCAACTACTAAGATCTGCTGTCCAAAAGTTTCACCAGAATCGACTCGGAAATTATTTTAGTTAGGAAGCAACGACGTCTGACGAGATTCTATTTATTATCAAAAAGGTAGTGCGCGCTAAAATGTTCTTCATTTCCAAAGAAACAATGATTTTTTGTTGTGGAATAATATAGCCAAAAAGCATACGGCTCTCCGTGGGAATAAGAGACAAACGTGGCCCATAAAAGTTATAGATGTTTATTTGCAAAATTTACAATAGAACAAAAAAAAAACATTTTTTTCGTTAGGTATCTACTTGCCTCTCGGAAGCACTAGCCTAGTTTGACTTAGCGAAAATCCTTCTTTAAATATTAAGTGAGACACGAGATACAAATCAGAAATTCAGATGTGTTGCTCTCTCATCACACCTATTTAGTTCGTTAATCTATTAGTTTTTGTTATTTAGAACTAAGTTTTTCGAAGCGTAAAATAAATCAACGACGAAATTTTAGGAAGGATGTTGAGTTAGTTCAAAGTACACGTCTCAGTTCAAAATTAATTTGAAACTGCCTTCGCATACACTGAGAAGATCCGAAGGAAGAAGTGCAAAGTGCTCGCTTTTTTAAATAGGTCGATGTTATCAAAATACGCACGTACGGACACACAAATGTAGACGCAGTAGGTATGCATGCACATAAAATACATGCAAACGCCACGCACACACTCGTACCTATACGCGCACGTCACGAAAACTCAATTAGTGTCCAATTTACCTCTTATCACATCGTATAAAGAAGTCACTAATCTGTGTATCCTTTAACTCCTTTAATTGGTTCTCTCTTCCTCGTCGCTGTTCCTCCTCAAGAGCGCGGAGTTTCTTCACGAACTTTGCGTAGCGGAATGTAGAATTCAGCACGCGAGATGTCTGAATTATTTAACTGAATGTATTAATAGGTGTGGGCTTCGTAGATGGAATGATTTTTTTCTGAGATAAGACAGCGAACAGGCACACCGCTCTCCTGATGGTAAGAGACAGAACCGTGGCCTGTGGACACCATAGTGGCAGATGCGTAACTGTCCTGTGACCAAGGTGTTAAGCATGATGTGCAAGTCTACCTGTTAACATAACCTCTGGACCGGAGGTACTATCGCTATGGCTGGAAGAATAGATAAGGGGGAGGAGTACTTATTGGTAGTGACCATGGATGAAACCAGGAATAGATAAGGAGGAGGAGTACTTATTGGCAGTGACCATGGATGAAACCAGGATCGTTTTCTAGCATCTGCAGTGCGTCAGTTTAAGTATTTAAGCTTGAAATAATAATATTGATTTTTTCAGCCACTTGCGTGATTATATTTTTAATAGTCTTCTTGTTTCGGCTATCGTAGTGACCACAATGACGGAATTAGGAAACATTGACACAGAGAGAAATTTAATAAATACATCGTCTTTGCACTTTTTTGCATTCCGTTTATCCGGGTCTGCTATGTAGAATAGACCATCTGTTTTCTTACCAGGCAGCTCGTAAGAGACGAGCATAGATTGGCTGGGTCACTACCAGCAAGACCACTGGTGGTAGTGTGGTGTGCAGCTACTCGCCAGGGTACGGATCCGGCACCCTACCTGCCGCCATAGTGACAATCATGTCAGTCGGGAGGGTAGGGTAGCCATTAGAAATGCACATAAAGTCCGGTTGTTTGCCTTACCGTACGCGTAGCTTTGGGTCACCGAGGCTATATAAGTACCCTTAAAATTACTAACATAATAACAATCTGGAATTCCTCTCGGTCCAGGTCCATCTTTTGGAATCTTAGGACGATAGGGTTGTGAAGCTTCAGACATAGTTGAATAACTAAATCTACTCAGAATAGTCACTTCGTCCTAAGTATAACGACTGAATAATCTCAGGACAAAATAAACATGAATTATAAAAAATAGAAATTTAAAATCAGCTATGACATATACATTTAAATTGCCACAAAACATTGTTGTCAATAAGTAAAAAGTATGCATAGTACATAAGCTACACTATTATTGTTGTATTAGTAAAAATCTTGTAAATTGTGGATTTTTTTGTAATTTTATTCTGTTGCAAGCATTCAATCTGGAATATAATAATGTCAAGCATTGTCATGGTGGTGCGTTATTTGCGGTTTAAAGACAAGAGTGAAAATCTTTGTAACGTCACATATTAAAATCTAAATCGTATTAGTAATAATTTATTTGGTCTTTTGTTTTATCCATTATGTCTAATATATTTCACATCACACGAGGAGGGGGAGTGTTTAACAAAGTGTGATCACCTGTGACGAGGGGGTGGGGGGTATAAAAACTGAATTTGTGTGATGTAATTTGTGGATGGTCCCTTATCACTGGTTTGTGCTATTAGAATTCTGCAATTCCGATTATTAAACGACGATGGAGTTGTCGGATCCCACCGCTATAAAAGGATACGAGAAATTCAAACAAGACAATGTTTCCAATATTTAATATAAATGATCTTAATAAAAAGAAAAACAATCAATATAAAACTTTAAACAAAAAACTTATTCTGAGACCCCTTTGAAAGTAACAGTGGCGAATACACTGTTACTTTCAAAAGGAAACTTTAAAAAAGAAGTCTGAATTGAAATGCTTATTTCAACATTGAAAAATGCATTATCTAATATTTTAAGTACAATTTCGTTGACATATATTTCGTAGCCACGTCTATTAGGATCGAATACTGGAAATATAATACAATACTATATTTCTACAAATAAATAAAATTGTAGTGTCTGTGGTATATTTACTACGTCCGTATACCAAAATAATATTTTTTTTAGAATTTTCGACCGATTTTAACGGGACTTTCACTGGCCTACGGCTGATGTAATAAGAAGGCTAGGGTAGTTTTATTTTATAAATGTATAAAATGAAATAATTAAAGAAAAACGCAGACATAGTCACCGGCACAGACTAATATCATCATTAAATAAGTTAGTTACAAATTTTGCCCACAATCTATGATTACATTGGACATATTGTAAGAGAATAATGTAATTCATTTGGAAATTTTGTAAATAGTGTATTAATTAAATTTTACATCTTACCCCGTATTGGTAAGAGTTCCTGGACTATCGGCCTAGTTACCAGGCAGTTCGTAAGAGGCGAGCATAGGTTTAACTCAGTCACTATTAATAGGATCACTATGGTGCTGTGCAGCAACTCTCCCGGGTAGCCACTATCACATCCACAGGAGCTATAGACCACCAGGAGATCCGTGTGCTTTTTCGCTGTGTTTTTAAAAATAAATTGATATTTTATATATGTGGTGTATGTAAATGAATTTAGTATGTTGTACCCGTCATTATTTTTTGCATGTGAATGTAGTTCCTGTAAATAAAATATTGACAACCATAAGTAGATATAATTTATAATTATTAATGAAACATATATATTGTGGCCAAAAGTCGTAAATGGAAATTAACGCAGTATTCGATTCTATTACACTCAGTTCAAAAGATCTCTTCAGTAAATGAAATACATGCCAAAATGGCCGGATGAAATAAATTCTTCATCTTTCATAAAAATTAAACAGCATAGAAAATAAAACTTTTGTTACAATCTAGTAATTTTAATTACTACATATACAATATACATGTAGTAAGTAAATAGAAAAGATTACTTTCAAATAGAAGAGATGAAAAATAATACTCATGTGTAAATTCAAAGATAGCTAAATCCATCTAAAAAGGTTTTTTTTAATGTGACATGGATACAATTTCCATATTTAAATTTAAGTTAAATCTTAATTCTTAATAATTTAAAAAATCAACATGATTATAAAGTAATTAGTTATATCAAAAACTTATTGCTAAGAAATCAACAACTTATAAAATATACACAAAAAGGACATGAAAAATATTTCCAGATTCAACATAATTACAATAAAAATTAATTAATGTTACAAATTATGACTTTTTTTACATAGTAACAAATTATAACTCTTAGTTATATTCTATTGTTATTTATTGATATTGAGTAAGAAATTTTACTCTATATAATTTTATACTGGTGTGTAAGTAATAAAAACAAGCTGTAATTAAATATAAAATTTGTCAGAGGTTGTAGTAAGTGTTATAAAATAAAATAATAATAATTTAAATGTTATCTTAAAGTTATATGTTACGAATTATTACAAAGTTATAGATTGTTACAATATGATCTTGTATTTAAAAAATAAATATTAAAATACAATGTTTTACAAAACATAACTTTTAATTCGTGTTAACATAATTAATATTTAAGAAAGTAGGTTTAACAAAGAGCTGTAGTAATCACATATAAAAAAGACGTTTATAATTTAAATTTAAAAACATCTTTTCCATTGCTCTTGTAACAATAATAATTTATAAGGTTAACATATATTTGTCCAATAAATGTAGTTAAATAAGTAAGAAAGAAATATAAAAAATAATAAATATTAAGTTCCTGCATAGTTTGACATATGCTAGGTACAGACCAATCAAACGAAAGCAGATGAAGAACCTTCCTTCTTTTTCGTTTTTTAACTGGGTCTGAACCCGGCAGCTGAAACCAAATACATCACCAGAGAAATAACTAATATAATTAAATATAGTCAATAATATTGTATGTGCGTATATATGTATACACTACAGGCATGTATGAGGCATTGTGCTTTAAGAAATATCAACTGATCTAGAGTTTATAAAAATACTTTTATTTAATTAAGAAAAACATAGTATAATAAGAGTAATTCGAACAATACTTTCTTAAAAAAAATTGCTGACCCTGCTCATCTACTTTGTTTATTTACTTAAGTTTTTTTCATGAGTTTCTCAAGATAGTACTTCCAGCTTCTTGAATAACAAAAGGGTATAACTTCTCTTAAATAACATAAAAACATTATATATATAGCATTATTGCATGAAGTTAAATCTATAATCTGGAAATTACACTCCTTATAAATACCTGTCGTCGTACGGCCAACTCTTATTAGATCTACTTGTTGAGATTGACAACTATACATAACCATTTTAGAGTACCCATGTTAGCAACAACATATTCAGGAGAAATCTTTGTTATTTATATCCAGACAGTACTTTTAGCTTCATGATAATTGCTCAGTCATCCGCTTGTTAGAAACCCACTCTACAAAAAAATTATGATGCAATTATAAATGTGGAATTTTAAAGACTTTTAATACAAGACTCATGCATGACTAAAATTAAACTTATTTTGTAATACAAAACAGTTTTCAAAAATGTTAATCTTAATTTCTAAAAATAACTTAAATCTAATTTTAAAAATAAAGGCGGAAATAGACACGAGATCATTCATAATGAGACAATGTGTGTGTGAAATTCTTTATAAACTGTGAAGGATAATTATACAAAAATGATCATCATTATCGAGTTCATGACTCGATAATGATGAAAAAAATTTACATTTACAGTAAGATGAAAATATCAATATAAATTGATACATAAAATAAAATTTTAATAGTGCCGTAAGGCTTCAAAATTACTTGAAAACTAGATGGCGTTTTCGTGAGATACATTTGGTGGTAGAAGAAAATTGAAGCTATTCGTTAATTTAAAAAAAATAAACTCTTAATAATCTGTATGCATAGAAACGTGAACATCGAAATAATAATGAAATATTTAAAGAAAGTGAAATTTTGAGGTGAAATAAATGATATCTTATATAAACTTTTTGTATAAAGAAATAAACCTAGAAATAAATCTCTATTAAGATGTAATAATTGTGGTTAATCATTGCATTATTTTGTAGTATATAATGCAATAATTAACTTATCTTACGCACTTAAGTTTTTAGAATGTAAGTTTAATGGGAAGACAAAAGATTTATGTTCTTTTGTTATTGAAAACAAATCTTAAACTTAATTCCAAAAATTGTAATAAACTATATAATAAAATCAACTTTGTAATAAACATATGAGACTTCAAATGAAAATTTTATGAAAAACAAACATCTTTACATCATCTACAGCCGGTATAGCGACAATAGTTTTATTTGATGAGTCAGTAACTAATTCTAGGTTGACCATCTTTTTTATCTAGTTGTAAGTATAGCTTAAATACGTCTAGTTTTAGGCAAAGAGCAGTATAGAAAAAAACCACTCGTTGCCTAAAACCAGAATAACACAAAATAAATTTTCTTTTATTAGTGAAAACAAATCTTACTAGACTTAAAACCAGATAATTGTACTTATGTAAATAGAAAAATCAACCTTGTGATAAAGATATAAGGATTAATCTAAGTGAAAATTTTAACAAAAATAACAATCTGTATATCGTCCAAAGCCGGTGTACCGACTATAACTCTACTTGGTGAGTCCGTAACTAGCTCTCGGTTAACTAACTTCAAGTTAGCACTGTTTGGTAGTAGGTCCAAGTTCGATACATCTACTTTCAGGCACTGGATAGGGTTTTCGTAAGGTAAGTTTGATGGTAGAGGTTGTATGTAACCATGCCATGTGAAAGGTTCTCCAGATAACCTGTTGTATACAGTTATAGTTCCGATTTTATGAAGGTTATCTGATGACAAACACTGAAATTAAAAAAAACTTCTATTACTCAAATACCAAATTAGGAGTTTTTGTAGGAATAAGAAAAAAATGGGCGCTGCTTTTTCACGACTATTGAATTTCGCATAGATATTGAGTAAAATTATTCTATTTTGATAGCATTGTGTATATTTTCATCCAGTTACTTTATCTGGCACAACTGAATTATTACAAATAAATAAGTGTATTTTCCCGATGCCGCCAAATCTCACACAATAAGTTTATGTAAGGATACCACCTCTTTAAGCAAGGCTGACTGATTGTTTATGATGACTTCTAAGTACCAATTTGGAACTCAATGCAAGTTAATTAAACTTGCAGCTGCTTACCCATGCCAAATATTGAAGTATAATAATACTTGTACAACTAGGAAATACATATGTGTAACTTTGTTCATTTAAACAGACTTTTTAAAAACACTCTTCCGATCATTCCTTCCCGAGTCTGTTTCGGCCTAAAATTATTACATATTAATCTCATACTATAGTATAAAGTACTAACTTGCGGTAAAACATTAATTTGACCAGCACGAGAAGTCTATGACCAAGTTGCAATTAGAAAATAACTAACTGCTTTGGAGGTTTTTTAATAAACGAATGTGCGTGTGCGCACGTGCATGTGTGTGTGCTTCTGCGTATGTGCATGTGTATACGTGCGTATGTGTAAGTGTGTATGTGTGTTTAGGTAATGTACTTACAGTCAAGGTCAACATAAAGGTGTCCGGATCTTCGTATTTAGCACTAACAACATAAAGTTCATAATCGTGCTCCAGGACTCGGTTTACCCATAGTCCACTATTCACCAATTCGCCCACCGTCAAACGTACCGACCATTCACTGAAAACTACCGTGTACGGATGGTTTTGGGTTTGGATTTGATCGGCATGCTCCTGGAAGTATTTGGTTATTTACAAGTTTTAAGTCGCTGGATATTGGCGAAATTTTCTCTCGCTTACTATATTGCGTCTTATATTATTATAATCAATAAATAACTATTTCGCTTGCACACTTAAATGGTCACGGAAAAAAGGAAATAAAGATGGCGCTCAAGTTTAAGTTCCTTTATTTGTTTTTAATAGAGTAGATGCATATTTTTAGTCCATTTACAGTAAATAGCTACTATACCTATTGATTGGCACACAAATATGCATCTAAATCAAAAGTAAATTTTTTTATAACAAGCTTTTTTTTAAATGAGCTAAAATTAATAAAATAAACTTTTCTTTTAAACTTTTACACATTTTGTATACTTATTATAAAAGCTTGACATAACCATATAGCCGACCGCTTCGAGGGATTAGCGTTACACATTACCAACCATCTGCGAGCTTGGCTTTGACTCCCAACAGGGGCAGGTATTTGTGTAATGAGCATAGATGTCTATATTTCCGGGTCTGGATGTTTATTAAATTCATTCTCGTATCTATTTAAGTATTTCTAGGAATTGGTGTTATCAACTAATGTCAAAAACACGATCATACAATTTGCTTACTTTGAGGTTAGATCAGCTTATTTAATTTGCCTAGGAATATCATTATTAGTGAATTTCAAGAAAAGTTAGCTTACCCTTCGCAAATGGTGTTCCAGTATAATCTTGGGTCCAGCCCAAGAGCAAATCCAACACTGCACTCTTATATCCATTCCTATTTGCTCCATATAGTCCTGAAATTAATAGTTTTTGTTTTATAACAGATAGCTTAGCATAGTGACCCTCAACTCATGTGATGGAAAGTGAAGGGGTCAAAGGTGGAAGCATGCTAAGCTAATAGATGCATATTCACTTTTTCTTTACAGCCGCTTAAGTTGTAACGTTCTGGAATTACCTCCCAGGCAAAATTCCAATCCTTGGCCGTTCTAATAATAAAACAGGAAGCAAATCTTTTTGTTAGTGTGAAGGGGACATCAACCAAATAAGGGTGAAACCCCGCAGTACGCCTCGAGTTACGACTGAGAAATGGAGCTGGTGGAATTAAATTGTGAAGTTCCCGGGCACTTTCACCAAAGTGCATCCTCTAGAAAACCGAAAAACTTGCAACTCTGAGACGGTGTTTAAGTTTAAACAATTGCTAAAGAGTTGCGAGTCCTCGATTAATCTTTCAGTACGCCGATCTATTGCGTCCAAAGCAGCAAGTTGGTAGTTTGCGGATCCTGCCCAGGTATGACAGCAGTACTCCATGCATGACTTGACCTGTGCTTGATAAAGAGGTAACAGTTGTCTTAAACAGAATTCCCAACTTTTTTGCAGCTATTTTTGCTTTGGACTCAATAAAACAGTTTAGCTGATATATCCAAGCCGAGAATTAGGATCTTATCGGAGCTTAAGGATACACCTGAAAGGGTAAAATTTATTTGGCTTTTTTCGCGGAGAAAAGATTCACCTGTGTTGTAGTGGCGTTAAACCTAACTAAATTGGCTTCATCCCAATCGGAGACCGCCTGGTAAGAGACGTTAAGTCACTCCACCGTGGCCTTTCTCTCAGTGCGGATTGGGTCAGCCGTGGCATTGGTGCTGGATATGTATTTCTCCACAACAGTGCTATCATCAGCATAGCAAATGATGTTTTGTGCCTAAAGTAATATATAATGCAATTTAAATATAATAATAATAACACGAAAAAATTAGATCCGTAGGCGTCTCAATAATCAATACCAGTATTTTTCTAGAATATCTTCAATATACAGACAATGCCCAATGGGGATGACTGGTTGATATAAACGCAAAATTACGAAACATAGAAATTGTTTCCATATCAGATGATATCGAGGTCGACGGGGATTTGACTTCTGCAAGCCAGAAGGGACACTAGACCAAATGGTAGGTTACTTAGAATTTGAATACAGGAATCCGGGTTTCATGAGACGGAATTATTATTATTTCAAACTATGTCTAACGTAGTTTTTTCTCCGGGTCCGGGTCCCCTGTGTAGAACTGACCATCTGCCTCCCTACCAGGCAGCTCGTAAGAGGCGAGCATAGGTTAACTAGGTCATTCCCAACAAGACCACTGGTGATAAGAGTGCTGTTCAGCAACTCGCCTGGGTAGGGATCCACAACCTTTCCTATTCCTGATTGGTACTGATTCGGAGGGCAGGGTAGCCGGTAGACTTGCACACCAGGTCCAACACCCCTAACGTTTCTTATCATTTTATTTAATGTTGCGTTTTGGATGGATCAAGGGAAAGTAGTAGTAGTACAAATATCGTTGAAATTTTCTTACCCCGTCTTGACTAATGATCTCCAAAGCATCTTCTACCATCTCCGGGATGGTGGCTGTAGTTTCTATTCCATTACATGTTCCTGATGAACAAGTTAATTGACTGTAATCTGTCAAAAAACACGTAAGGCTTTCTTTTTGTAATTTTGTATAAAAATAATCTAATTAAAAAAAATACAATTACTTCTGCAATCCAGAAGGGAAACCAGGTTCAATACTATGAATTAAGTCGAATTCTAATAAACGAGTCCGGAATTCCTCACGATATTTTTTCTTTACCGTAGGAGCACTCATAAAATGTACTGAAGTTAGAAGAACTCATTGGTATGGCAGGGTTTGGACCTGGACTACCGAAATGGAATTTTGAAGCTTGCACCACTTGGCCACCGAGGCTCTAATAGCTAGGTTAAATGATATTAACGAATATATATTTTTTAATTTATGCAGTGAACATATGTATTGTATTCCGGTTCTGAATGTTTTATTCTGGTATCTTTTTAAGTATTTCTATATATTAGTATAGTCAACCAGCTCCCATAAAACAAGCATATAATTTGCTTACTCTGTGGTAAGATTAGGCTGTGTAATGTCCGGGGATATTTAGTATATCAATAACCTCATTTATTTTGATAAATATCTTCTGTTTAAAACAGAATAGCCACTTTTATACAGCTTGAATAGTTAGTTAGTACCAAATATCTCCTCAGTATTTTACCTTTATGCTGGTGATCAAACTGAAGTTTTAATGTCTAGTGATAACCAACATAATGGTGGTGATATGACTAAATGAACTCACCCAAATTACGTCGTTGTTGTTCGGAATACCTCATGAACTCATAAAGACGTGGGTCTGTTTCACTTATAGTGTTATAAACTGGCATGTACGCTGAAAACATAAATTTTGTATGTGAATTTGTTTGTTATAATATATTTCTAGATATTAGGAATTAGTGTTTTATGATAGTTTGTGCCTTTTAAATAGCGAATGAACTGCAGGAAAGCTGTCCCAGTTGAAGTGAGGTATGGTATATTTTGCGTAAGCCAGCTAGTTTTCATGGACAAAACATTAGACAAATGAATTATTAAGGATGCCGAAGTGAAGTAAGAGTTGGAAAGCAGACCCTGGGTTCCCAAACCTAAATGTGAGGGTAACCGAGGTAACGATACTAATTAGAAAACTGATCTTACTTACAATGTGCCGCCTATACACATCGAAGACTTTTTTAAGGGATAGAGGGCAAATTAATAAGCAGTTCATTTAATAATAAGTAATCTCAACAATTAACAATTTCAAAATCAACTCTTACAATTCACGTGGCGTTGCCAATCTTTTAGCACGGAAAAAGTTTTTTGTTAAAGGTCAAGTCAGGTCCTTATCAAGTTTTAATCATCATCATTTCAGCCATTGGACGTCCACTGCTGAATTTAGGCCGCCCCCAACGACTTCCAATTGACCGATCAAAGGCGGCCTGCATCCAGCGGGTTCCTGTGATCTGCACTATGTCGTCGCTCCATCTAGTTGGCGGATGCCCTACGATAGGCTTGCTGGTGCGAGGTGTCCACTCTAGAACCTTCTTGCCTCATCGGCCAACGGTTCTTGCTATGTGCCCTGCGCACTGCCACTTCAGCTTGCTAACAGCTATGTCGGCTATGTCGCGTAGAGAAAGCCTGAGCCCTTTTCATAACTCGCTGCGTGACTCTGGAGCTTTTTTATGAGGCCCATAGTTAGAGACCACGTTTCAGCACCGTAGATATCACTGGTAGCACACACTGGTTGAAAACCCTTGTTTTTATTTTGGACGAAAAGACGCTGTGTAACTTACCGAACGCTCATGTCATGTTTTGGAAAACTAAAAATGTTTCCGAAAGGTTGTAAGTATTAGCTGTAATCATGTTGAGCCTCAGAAGAGCACAGTTCATCTGCATTATTTTTGTTGTGTCGCATCAAACAATGGTCATGTATGAAAATATATCTCGAATATATATCATAGTTTTAAAGACGACAGACGCACCGAACGTCTTTCGTAACTTCGTAATTTTTGCATCAAAATGACTATAATATTCCACAATACATTGGTTGTTATGATGATTTTTTACTGAACTACTAAGTTGAGTTTTACGATACTGTAGTATTAGGAGTCAGGAATCTTTCGATTTGGATGTAGTTTGCCCCCTTTTTTTAACTTTTTAATTTAACAAATGAATTTTTCAAACATGCTATGGGTTCGCTTAAACACATCCATTTTATTTAAACACCTAAACATACCTAATGCACAATTTCGTCATGCATTTATTTTAATACAAGACAATACTTTAGTTGTCTATGACAACCTATTAGTAGAGAAATTGTTGCAATTATAGGTATTAACATCCTTATTACAATTAACAACTGCTACTTTTCAAAAAAATTGATACATGGCAGTCTTGGGGACGGTAATACGGATGTTATGACAGTTAAATTTAAAGATATTAAATGAATAATGAAATGATAAACTTACAAGTACGATAAGCATCACTGGAAGTGGTAGTTGATTGTAGCGGCAACCTAAAAGCCACCCGCAACAAACATGCAAGCAAAAAAGCAAGGTGCAATACTTTAACCAAAATAATTTACTGGACTGGGGTAAAGCCCGTATTTAGACGATTGTTATACATTTCTATTTTTTACTTAGTTCTTTATTTATCGTACATCAATTGTATAACTACAGCAGTTTATTATAAAAGTTTTACAAATACTTTCATAAATTTTATAGTTTTTGTGGGTAAGCAACATTATCCAGTAAATTATTTAGGTCAAAGACTCAATGCAACGCAGTTAAATATATGACGAGCAAAAACGAAGGTTAAAGAATAACAGTTATGTGCAGTGAAATTTTATCAAAAGGGTGCTTAAACAAATGAAATAGATTATTAAAACAAAGATAGTTTAAAAATCACATCAAATGTTTTAGGAAATATTATAGATCCAAAATACAAAAAGCACAAGGTTTGGACATAGTTCCATATTAGCAAGACATTAATAATTATTATTTTATTATAAATAATTATACTTAATAAGGTAATATAATTCATAGACCATTATGAGGTTTTTTGCCTCTGCCTTCTAGGGACAGTACCTGTCACATTAAAGGTGGTTTATTAAATTGAAAACTTAAAAAGAATAAATCCATTTTCAATGCAATATATTCAATCTCTAATGATAAAAAAATCTGTCAAATTGATGCAAATAAAATTCCAGGTGTACCTCAAGGTAATATTGTTAGACCTATTCTATTGTTAAGCTTTATCAAAAATTTTTAAAGCAATATGAAAAATGCAGTTCTAATATTTTATATTTGTTTGTTAACACTACTTAAGTTTTGAGAGATACTTACACAGTTGATTTTAAAGCCGTGCTGTAAACACTTGTAGTTTTTGCTGATGAAGCAACTTGTAAAAGAGGTATATTATTATTATTGAGAATTGGATTTGTGAAGTTATAAAGACTCTCCAGCTTTATACCGTATGGGTTATTTTGATTACAAAATGGATAAAATTGACCTGAAAACGAAAAAATGCTATTATGATCAATTCTACTTAAGGAGCGTAAAATGAGCGAAAATGGACTTAATTACATATAAGGTCATTTATAATTTCATCTGATACAACTTACTTCTTTCAGCTTCAGTACTGACTTGAACATAAAGTGGTTGGGTGAAATCTTTTTGAATATTATTGAACTTTGTGAACACATCATTAATATTTGGTAGTCTTTTATTTTCTATTCTCTGGCACGGAGTTTGTTCCATCCTGATTTTCTTATGACGACATATAGAATAAATATCTGTTGAGTCATCCCTGTATTTGTTGTATTCAGGATTACAAATATTTGACACAGTATTACTAGGAATAGGGTATTCTATTTGTAAGTAGTTATTGTTTTCTCTTTCTTTTGCCAATGTATCAATTATGTCTTCTAAGTTAATATTTCTGTTACATACATTAACTTTAGATCTAGGGTATAGATCATTGCTTTTTTGGACTAAGGCATTAATTTTTGACAGACCACCATCTTTTCTTCGAAATGATAACTCTTCAACAATTTTCACGTTTTTGGGGATATTCTCATTAGGAACTATGGGATAAATGCCACTTATTGTGCATTGTCTATTAGCTGGTGTACATGGCACTAAGCTCTAAAAATAAAAAAAAACGCAAATTGCTATTGAATAAAATAAAACAAAATTTCTGAATCACTAAATCAATATTAGGACAGTTGAAAATCAATGAAGTGAAATAATATTGTCATTAGCTATTTGAAAATTTGAAAATACAGATAATGGAGTGTATGACAGAAAACATTTTTTGTGCATCTATACATATAGTAAAATTGTAGAAGAGTTAATGCTGTACATCGAAGATATTTAAAAAAATAAGCAGCTAAAATATTTTTCGCATTTTTGGAATTAATGGCTCTCGTCTGTTAATTTGTCTCTACGGAACGGATTTAAATG
>DVZL01001241.1:0-18473 GCA_018236625.1 Lasaia peninsularis
GTGATAGCTACGTAGTTGAAATTTTCACAGATGATTTATTTCTGTTTCCGCTATAATAACGAAGTACATGGATGACCGAGCTTGCCTTGGTCGTTTTTATTTTTATTTATTTATAACTATTTAAATTACCTACTGATGAAATATGAATACTCAGAAACAAACAACCAATGTTATTTTTCAATAAATTGATAGAAATATCTTAGCAACCAAGCTCTAGTAGGCCTGCAACTGTAGAGCTTGAAATCGGCTATAAAATGACATTTTCTGAAACTAAAACCTTGCTAGAATACAAAATTTCAATAAAATCACATAAGCCGTTTTCGAAATCGTTGATATATACATATATATAGGAATTGCTCGTTTAAAGATATTAGATACTGCAATACAGAACAGAGTCAATTATAAAAGGAGCCAGAAAAGTCAATATTTAGTCAGAATGGATCCCCCTACAACGAGCCACCAGACCCGACTAATAGATGGCGCTCTATTTTAAATGTTCATGTAAACAAAATATGATACTGTAAAATGTATCGCGTAAGTTTTATACTTATTATCATGCTTAACAATATTTAAACGTGATTTTTTGTAGTTTTTCTTTATAACATTATTTTTATGTCAATCAATGCTGATATATCCAACAAAAACTTAACTATATAACATAGTCTGATCACTCAAGTAACAAAAAGCCTTAATCACAACCAGAGGAATGTTTCTCTTGACAGGAACATCAGTGTTTCTGCTAATTAATATACGCGTAACATTAATCAAATGTTACCAGATTATCATGAGAGTTTAGCAACAAAACAAATTGACGCTATTAAAATATTGCCAGTGATTTATTAAACACAATTATAAAACTACTTTCAACATAACCACAGTGTAAATTGAAACAGTATGAACACATATATTTTGGTGTAAATCAAAGTAATAAAGTGTATAATGAGTTAATAAGTTACTATTTTCGGTCGGTAGATTTGACGTTATTCTCGATTTAGACATGGACTAAATTTAAAAAAATACACAAATTTGTTAAATTTTTAGTCGTCTAAATTTACTTTCTCTGAATACTGAGTCGTATTTGTATTACTTTAGGGTTTGGGCCCCTATTAATAAGATCCACTGTCGGTCTGTTTGTTACAAGGCTAGATCTCATGAACTTTGACAGCTAGACAGAAGAAATTTTCACAAATGATGTATTTTTATTGCCGCTATTACATTAGTACTAAAACGGAACAAAATAAATATATAAGAGGGATCCCATACAAAAAAATGATTTTCTTGCCGTTTTTACAGATAATGAATGGTACGGAATCCATCACCCCACACTTGACTGAAGATTATAATGAAAAACTTTAAAATGTACTGAATAACTTCAGTAACTTGAGCGTTTTGGTAGATAGAAAAAATAAAAAAATGGCAAGAAATAATTATTTATTTATTTTCTGATATTCAGTAGGTATGCAGCTGCCCCTAGTCAAGTTTAATTTTCATCAACTTCAAAGTAAGCATTCATAAGTTGTCATCTTTATGACCAGGGTCTTAGGTAAAGCGTCGGCATCCTGACCTAGGGTCATCAATGGAGCTTTGGAGGCATCGACAAAATACACGATACACTATTTTCTTTATGAATACTTCACTTATGAATTTTAACTGAACAACATTACACAGTGTCATTAAATAATTGTGAAAAAATTTTTCTTTCGTTCCCGCTAAAAATGTTTTTTTTTTACTTTTTAAAAACTTTAAAAATGCTTAAACCATATGTCGTTTAACGACTAGCATTTGAGGATGCTGAAGGCCGAGTGAAGTAAAGGAGTAGAAGTCGGAACGGAACCCCGGGTTTCCACGCTTGAATGTGAGGAACAACCGGGACTAGCGCTGATGATGATTACGACGATGATGACTTAATATATTTATATATCTTATTAGTATGATATGATATTTTAGTTTATCTGAATTGACTTAATATATTTATATATCTTATTAGTATGATATGATATTTTAGTTTATCTGAATTATATTGCCCGGGATTGGAATATGGCCGAAGTGGCGACAGTAGCTTACCTACCTTGAATAATCATGTGTGTTCTAGTATATCTACTGGACTTACGAGTCGTGAATATACTAGCACACCTCTGCCTACCCCTTCCGGGATAATAGCCGTGAAGGTTTATTTTTATACTACTAGAAATTTCCGTTTAAACTTGAAGTTCCTATAGAACACGAAACACCTATTTAACCATTCTGAACTAAATCTCACTCCCAACTAAAAGCCGAAGGAATAGCGATTACGAAACATTAATAGTGTTCGAACAATACCAACGTCTTGAATAGGATTAATCCGATTATGTTCGAACAATGGCGGAATGCTCGGGCGAATTTTAATGACATTTGTAGTTTTAAATACAGTTCTTGATTTTGTATTAAAGTGGTAAATGAATAATTTGTTTGCCGAATAATATATAGTAAAACGCTGTTGTACAAGATGCTTCGGGCCCCAAACCGGGAAGAAATTTATATCTATGTATATAAAAGAAAGACAACACTTATAACTCGAGATCAACTGGACCAATTATCATGATTTTTAATTCGTTGGATTTGTCTCCGCCCCGAATAACAGAATTTATATGAGAAACAATAAAAACTCGATTTGTTGTCCATCCTGTCCAATACTGTAAGTAATCATTTTCAGAAATGAATTTTGTGTAAACTATTAAAAAAGGGTGAAACTCTTTCAATTGATTTAAAATCGATTATATACATACCAATTTTCCTGGCAATTAGTCCAATATTTTTGAATTCATCGATGACATACACCAACATTCATTTTTATTTCTCCATACACAGAATATTAATATAGTTTCAGCAATTCTTAAATATATATACAAGGATTGCTGGTTTAAAAAAATTAGATAGATTGTGAGACTAATCAGTCAAATAACAATTTATCACCTCTGAGGTCCCTGGTTTGATTTCTGGGTAGAGCAACTTTGAGATTATTAAGTTTTGTCTGAAAATATGACATGGCGAAATATGGCGACAGACTTACTACCTGTACGAATAATGTATAATGAGACCTAATATCGTCGGTTAATTGTGGGTGCCCTTAATATGTAAGAATCTTGCTAACTAACTAAACGACGATTTGGACAATACGATATCTTTATTAATTTAAGAACGACTTATTTTCATCCTATTTCTATATTTTTCATAATTTCACATATATATTTTACATATCACTTATAATTGAAAATTATTTTCGTAATAGCTTTTAAATAATTATTTTTAAATAAAATTTTAGGGTTAAAAATATACAAAAATTCCATGTGAAATTGTAGTTATTTAATGAATTTCGAAGGAATCGATTTTATTCAATCAATTGCAAAAACTATTAACAAATATAACAATGGTATTTTTTTTTTACTTTAAATAAATTTTGAATATGGAAAAAGATACTGGCAGTAGCTAGATGAATTTTATAACGCAATTTTACGATGTGCCGCATTAAAAACAGCTCTAACAGCAGTACCCTCCATTATAATAATAAAATTATAGCCGAACTACTCTATAATAATGCGAAAAGTGGTTCAGCTAAAATTTTGGTAATTTTTCAGGTAAATTCTTTGACTAAGTTTAACTTTTTATTGAAGAAAATAAATTAACAGCAAAACAAAGCTTTTTAGAAAAAGCTTTTATTATTTTTCGAATTGCTCTCAACGAGCCCTTTCATTTAATACCCATATTGTGAAAGTGTTTTCAACACAACTATTCCGCCATCTTGTGGGTCCGCCATATTGAATTTAGAATGATTTAATGTACCTTATCGTGCATTGTCATCCAAATTAAAAAGTATATAGAAAATTTCAGCTCAATCGGGTGAAGATATCTAATTTAAAATTGAATTCTATGACTCCACCCGAACATACAAACAATGCAAGTTAAATAAAAGCTTTTAAAAAAGATAGAGATACCTCTGTAATGTAATCGTCTTCATTTGAATAGCAGATGTATTGTTCTAAGTTATCTGAAAGGTAAGAATGTTATTATATAGAAATGATTTTTATGGAGTCAGACAGCGAACAGGTACTGGTATCTTGATGGTAAGACACAACCTACAGACACCATAGACATAGGTGGTAGTGCAAAATAGTGAGGCCTTAACCTGGTTGCCGAGGAGATTGTTTTGACGTTTTTTCTCCTGACTGGCTAGGTTTGGAAACGGTGGTAGTTTATAGTAGACAGGGTTAAAATAAGTCAGGTATAAATTAATGTTTATAAATAACAATATAATTTGTAAATAATATATAGTTATAATTTATTAAAAAATATAAAATATATGTTAAAATATTTGCACACCACATTGTGGTAGAATATTTTGGTATAATTAAAAATTTTTGTTTTTGTAACAACTTTAGATACACATGTTTGGCAAATAAATAATGTTCATTTCATAGATGTTGTAGATGCGTGACTATCCTGTGGTCGATGGGTTAGATCTTATGTGCAAGTATGCCGGCTATCTTGCCCTCCGGACCGGAATACGACAGAGTCATATGGCGAAAAGAATTGAATAGGTGGTGAATCCCTACTCGGGCGAGTTGTTGTACAGCACTCTACCATAAGTTGTACTGATGGTAGTGATCCATTGAACCTATGCTCGCCTGTTATGGGCTACCTCGTAGGGAGGGAAATGACCTATTCTACACAGGGGATCCGGACAAATACGAGGAAGAGGAGATGGATTTCCTAACCGTAATAAATACTCTATAAACCATGGATAGTTAAGGCTGATTTTGATCTACCTAAATTAGTTATCTGTCTACCCTCTCATACGGAACACGACAATAGAAATTGTTTAATACAAACACTTAGGTCTTATTTAAAATAGTTTTATAACTACCGATCCGCTCCGGCTTCGCGCGGGTATACTATACATAATATTATTATTATACTAGTATACATAAAAACCTTCCTCTTGAATTATTCTATTAAAAAACCGCATCAAAATCCGTTGCTTAGTTTTAATGATTTAAGCATACATAGGGACAGACAGAGAAAGTGACTTTGTTTTAAAATATGTAGTAATTTTGTCTATGAAAAAGTATAACATTTTTGCCAATTGTTTTTGCCGTTTCTATATCACTAACTAACTGTGTTCGCGACTTCATTTTGTTTCTTATTTTATACATTTCTAATTTTATTAAAAAATATATGCAATAAATTAATTACATATAGCTAGTTTATTAATATAACTGAGGTATATATTAAACTAAATATATAAACGTACCTATATCATTTTCATAAGGTAATCCTTTTTCGAGGATCTTCTTGCATGCATGTGTATCAATCATGGTAAAATGTCCGACTGTCAATCTGTTTTCCTAAAATAGTTTCACTAAAATTATAAACAAACAGTACCCGCAATTTCGTCCGCGTTTGAACACCCATTTAGACCTGCCGTACCAAATACGGTACAGTAACTTTATAAAAATATTCTGATCTACCAATAAATTAGTACTTTTTTGTTGCAATTGTAATAATAACCTCAGAGTATTAGTTTTACGTTAAAAATATAACAAAGTATTTTCATGCTAGTGGACTTGAGAATTAATAGAAAAGGCCCAGCGAGAACCACAGAAATTATTTACAATGACTTCGAAAGGGTAAGTTCTTTAAAGATTATGTGTTTTTCTCACAGAGGCTTTGATGTTACAATATTTGACAAGTCTGGACGGCAATACTTCTTAATCTATTATATTCAATTATTATCCTTTAGTTTAAATGCTTCCAAAGTCGACATTAATTAGATGTAAATCGCCTAGACTAATCACAAGTGCCACGTATGCTTGACCGAATGTGAACACTGCGGAACCTATGTTCATCAATGCATTAGGTACTTAGGCCCTCAATCATGTGTCTAGGCATAGGTTATACGTATGGGAAATTGTTCGCGATAAACACACGCTCTACTAATAATTTCAAATTTAGTTTTGATCGGACTAAGGTCGTAAACGTCATGCTCATTATTACAGATGTTTATTAAATTAATCAATTATTCTACTCCAATAAATAAGATTTGAGTGTCTGTAGGTAATATTAAAAGAACGGCATTTACGAAATGCATATGTATGTTTACAAGGTAAATATTTTATTTTAGAAAAGTATATAGTATATTGAAATATAATGTAGTAAAATAATAATTAATTACAAACGCGAACAAAGCCGCGAGCACAGCTAGTTCATCATATGGCGGATTTTATTATTTGTCTTCTTTCTTTCATGTTAATTGGCAATTTCGAGCTATTTAGTCATACTCATATCACATCATGAAGACCTCTGCCTACCTCTTTGGGGATATTAGGCGTGAAGTATTTTTTTACCCCCCTCCCGTCATGCTTATATATCTAGGTACCTGTCTGCAACTATTATTCTATTATACGGGTACAATAATTCATTAACTGCAAATATAACTTTGTATTATCATACATTTATAAGGGATTACAAAGTTATATTTGCAATTGATGTATCTAAAAATCTAGACAGAAATTATGAAATGTTGGATTTTTCCCTTGATTTAGACACTAAACACTAATTATATTCCAAATTTGGAGGTTCTATGTCTGCTGTCTTCTAGAAGTGCCTTAGACTTTTGATGATCGGTCAGTCTGTCAGTCTGTCAGTCAGTCAGTCAGCCAGTGAGTGACAAAATTAAGAAAGTTTGACACGTTATAATTCTTGAACTACTGGTTCAAATTGAATAAAATTTTAAATATATCGTGTTTATACGATGCCTGCTTAGTAATTGAAAATTCAGGCTAGTTGTAGTATCCACAACGAAGTTATAGGGGGTCTAGAATGGCCTGAATTGCTTCGAGAAAAAGATGATTACGGCCGTGCTGCTTGACTAGGCGGGGGCACTGCCGTGCCCCCAGATATTAGTCTCGTTATGTGTAGCAGAAAAAATAAAAAAGACACTATTTGAAGAAACTAGTACATTTTGTATGTATACTGCGCTGCGCTGCGCCCCCTAATGGTTGTGATTTTTTGAAATATTTTTTTCTTGTCATTTATACTCTCTTTTCTCAATGTAAGATAAAAAATGTATAAATTTTCACAAAAATAGTTATCGGTCTAAATGGGTTAAGTATTTTGTATACTAAAATAATAGTAGTCTGAGTTACTCCTTATTATACATATAACCTATTTATTAGCTGTTTCAGAGATGAGTGGAAAGAATCATGTAAACAGATAGCCATCCATAATTACTTGCAGTACCGGAGGTTTTGTAGTTCAGAATTTGTCGAGGGATTAGCGTCTAGCTCCATCGACCAACCGCGAGGCCTGGGTTCGATTCTCAATGGGGGTAGTCATTTTTGTGATGTATAGATGTTTCCGGGTCTGGTTTATTTAAAAATTAATTATTCTGATATATATTTAAGTATTTCTATGTATTAGTATCGTTGTCTCACACCCATAACACAACCATAAAATAATACTTACTATAGAGTTAAATCAATTTGTGTTTTTTTCCAGAAATATTTATTTATTCATAAGTTAGACCTGTTTTGGAGATTTCGAAATTATAATACATCGAAAATGATTCCCTAGGTGATTGGTTCCACGAAGGAATTAAATGAAAGAGGAAAATTTCGACAAAAATTTTATATCGTTATGCAAAGAATATTTCTTAGAATAAGATTATTTACGCTTGTTAACTCAGTCTTTAAGTTGTTATAAAAATAGCAATATCTATTGTGATAAATAAATAGAAAAAAAATTAGACCAAGATGACATTTGTAAATTCATATAATATATAAATATTTTTAATATCAATCGGTGTCAATTTACATATAATTATTATTCTATTCGTCACATTTCGCCATTGTTCTGGCATATGAATATTAGTTTCTTAATAATTCAAAACAGCGACGAAAATATACATTAATTCATTTCAATATTATTATTAAAAATTGAGTCATCTAATAATTTTATAAATATAGAAAAATAAGAACAATTCTGAATTCTCAACATTAATTTGTATCACAACAAATTGAATGTCAAAGCAGAATATTGGAGTAATATTGGTGTCAGTTTTAGGCGTTAACTATGTTTCAGGCTATCAATATCATCATCCACTATTAAATATATATTTATAAAAAAAATATCACAACGCCCAAATCTTCCAATGGCTAGGCAGAGGCACATGGCTATATATATCTACAGTAAGCTGATGATATTCGGTCCAATGATAATACAGGCACAAATACAATTATGGGTAACATTATAATTTTCAGAAAAACCAGCAATCGAACCTGAGACTGCGAGCGTCAAAGTTGGACACCAAAAACGCTCGACCTTAGACGCCAAAATGTATTACGGTAACATATTACAGAAGTGCACAATTAATAACCTTGTCTATAATTATTTAATATACGATATTAATTGGTTCGAAACTACAAAAGCACTGCTTACTTGCATGTGTGATTATATATAGGTGTTTATGTGTAGGCGTGAATGTGTTTGTGTATATGTGTGTGTTAATCAATTTCTCATAACATTAATATTACCGTATGCAATTATATTGAAATTTAATCTTACCTATTATCTAA
This sequence comes from Lasaia peninsularis, assembly GCA_018236625.1. NCBI lineage: Eukaryota > Metazoa > Arthropoda > Insecta > Lepidoptera > Riodinidae > Lasaia > Lasaia peninsularis. The sequence goes on from DVZL01001241.1 coordinate 8,610, forward strand.
TATATGATATTAATAGATTAGGAACTGCAAAAGCACAGCTTAATTGCATGTGTGGTTATGTATTTAAGTATTTGTATGTGTGTGTGAATGTGTTTGTGTATATGTGTCTGTCAATCTATTTCTCATAATATTAACATTATCGTATGTAATCACATTGAAACTTAATCTTACCTGTTATCTAGAATACTATTATTGATTAGGAATTAAAAAAACACTGTCTACTTACATGTGTGATTATGTATATAGATATTTGTATGTAGGTATATGTGAATGTGTGTGTATGTGTGTGTGTGAGTTAATTAAACAAAAAAATCTGTTCAGTCACCATTTTTCCCATCGATCTACGCCAGTTTGTTCTATGGATGTTTGATGTATTATTTGAGCCGTGCCTTTGAGATATTTTTTTACTTTTCCGCTTATCGTTCTGAACTTCCTTTGACATCTTTAGGCGTGTTTTCTTCTATATGCAGAATGAACAAATATTTATTTACCGTCGTAATCAAAGGTAATATTATTGATAAATAATATAAACTAGAAGAATTTAAAAAATGTGACTATCATCGCCAATACGTCTATCATTTGTCACAGCATAAAAAGTTTGTGAAGGTCAAGTAAGTTATTAGTATTTTTGCTTTTAGTGTAATTAAGTCTTTATAATAAAGTCTGACAGCTGTTGAGCTAAACTCTGAGACTTTGACCTGGATTTGTGTTGAATACATTAAGATGAAACATTAACAAGTAATAAGATCAAAAACTAAAAACCGACTACTAAAAACCACGCTCTAAAAGTATGATAATTTTTAGATCTTTTAATTATCAGGTGGATCCAAGTATACCTGAGAGCGATTGCTAATAATATATACTTTTTTTTCAGATTATTCTAAGCATTAGGTACATAGCCCAGAATTTAAATGTGCCCGAACTGGCGATAGGCTTGCCACTGGGCCTTAGTAGGTACCTTAGCTAATCGTGGGTGTTCTGGTATATCTACTGGACTTACGAGTCGTGGATATACTTGCACTCCTCTGCCTACTTGAAACTCAATACGCTATAATTATTATAGAATATTTTTTTAGATCCTAATTTTATATCTTATAGAGGGCGCCAAATTTACTATGATGTAACTAGCGGAAGATCAAGCTGCTTCCAACACAACTCTATTGTTAAATTATGATAAGTAATTTCGAAGTTATGAAATAACAGATGAACATACATACATACCGGTCAAAATCATAACCCTCCTTTTGTTTCGTTCTAATCAGGTTAAAATAAACGTCGACTGTAAAAAACTTTGTTGCAGTGTTATAGGTAGTAAATTACAAATTATTTTTTTTCTTCTTTTTCTATTTTTTTTTACCTTTTTTCCCCAACCGGAATCATAGTACTCTCTAATTGTTGGTGTACGGGACATTGAGTCTTCTGAACTTTGCATATGCTTCAAGCGCCATATAGATTTTGTAAATCTCAAATTTTTCCTCTTTTTGTGCCGTCTCTTTCGTAACTGTTTCTGCAAATGAAAAAAAAAATATAGAGAATTTGCATGCCAATTAACATTTTTAATTTTTTTTTTGGCAATAATATACGTCTGATATTAGGGAGCTATCTTATTTTTTTTGGATAGGTCACACCTGACCATATCAACTATCAATAAGGTTAAAGTAATGTATATTCCCTCAGTGACCTAATGGTACGTACTTCGAACTTACATTTCGATAGTCCAGATTCGAACCCCGCCTTTTTGTGAATGTTTTTATGGTAAAGGAAAACATCGTCAGGAAACCCGGGATTTGTGTCCAATTTGATATTTGTTATTATTGGGTAGTTACAATTATTTATAAATAGATGGCGCCATGTTTAAAGTACATATTTTTCTTCTCAGCTACAATTAAATTAGCCACAGCAACGGATGGCCGAGTTTACAGTACTATAATATGAAAAAGTAATTTTTTTACGATATTGGAAGGCAAACAAGCAGACGGACTTCCTGATGGTAAAAAATACACGTTGCCTATAGACACCAAAGGTGGAAATGGTGTGTTGCCAACCTGAGACTGGGATGGTAACTCTCTTGCGCGAGTAAGTTTACTGGCTACCCCACCCTCCAAACCAGAACACGACAATGGCGAGCACTGATGCTATTATGACAGGAATAGTTAAGGCGGTGGTACCAATCCGGGCGAGTCCTTGCAAGACTCTACCACCTAGTCAATGTCACGATGTTAGTGACAATAGATCTGTGCTCGCCTCTTACGAGCTGCCTGGGTGGAAGGCAGTTGACCTATTTTACAACGGAACCCGGACCAACACGGAAATGTTATATTATTATAGTATAACAAAAATTATAAAATGCAATAACGTGATCAACCACTAGTCTTTTAAGGTTTTGTACTCTACTCTTAATGACTTCGCTTTCTATAGCTAGAAGGTTTGAAAATTTCACATATTATGTATTTTAGTTGCAGCTATAAAAATACTAAAAACATTATAACACGAATATTAAAGGAGCTACCATACATTTTAAAGTTTTTACAGATATTGATACGAAACCCTCGTGTGAGAGTTCCACTCACGCTGGCCAATTGTTGTAACTAAAAAAATATACTCCAGTGATTTATCAAACATTAAAAGAGAAATAAGGCAAACAAAATGACTTCCTAAGCCCAACAAAAGCATATCCCCCGGGCTGAGTGTGCGGAACCCGGTGGAAAGGTTTTTTGTTTTCATAATTTGGAATAAGATCAAATATTGATCAGGTGGATGTTGGGGCATACTTCCTGAAAGCGTTTTTTTTTCTTGTATAACATTGTAAGGGACCAACAAACAAAAGCTCTCTGTGATTTTAAGAATTTTCTATTATTATTGCAGTAAACGCTTTCAACATGTCGAGCTTACTCCTAATGGACTGCAAAACAAGCTGAGCCGGAGACCTTCATATCTGACTTTGATTTTTGTATGGGATAAGACAACGAACAGGCACAATCGTGGCCTATAGACACCATAGATGTTGTAGGTGCGCTGCTGCCTTGAAGTTGGGCTGTTAGACCTTATGTGCAAGTCTACCGGCTACCCTACCCTCCGGACCGGAACACCATTATGTCATTACGGTGGCAGGAATAGGTAAGGCGGTGGATTCCTTCCCGGGCGAGTTGCTGCACAGCACTCTACCACCAGTGGTCATGTTGGTAGTGACCTAGTTAACGTTGAAAGTTGGTCTATTCTACATGGAGGACTCGGACCAACACGGGGAAGAAGTTTAAGTGTTTTTTTCCTATGTTCCTTGAAATTATTCCCAGTTTTTCTTCCTAAAAGAACTCTCTGTGTTTATAAGATTTTCCTTTTATTATTGCACTAAACACTTTCAACGTGTCGAGTTTACTCCTAATGGAATTGGCTAAGACTGCACAAACTAGCTGAGCCGGAAAACTTCGTATCGGACATTGGCAGTTAATTTTTGTATGGGAAAAATTTAAATGTTTTTTCATATTATGTTCCTTAAAATTTTCCCAGCTTTTCTTACTATAAGAACCATCATCGAAATCTATATCTATACGAATAAATTAAATTTGGAGTGTCTGTATGTAATATTAAAATAACTACTTTTTACTTAATGCATATTATGTATGTTTACAATGTACATATACCGAAACAATACTTTTTTGAATTTTTGTCTGTCTGTCTCTCTGTTTGTACCCGCTTATCTCTGAAACGACTGGAACGATTTTGACGCGACTTTCACTGGCAGACAGCTAATTTTATAAGGAACGGACACAGCTAATCTTCAATATACTGTTACAAATAATATGAGTAATATAGCTTTATAAATCTATTCCATATTTTTTTGAATAAAAAAATATAAAAAAAAGAAAATAATACTTACGTCTTTTTTCTCGTCTGAAGAGTCCAAATATATGATTTGTTTAAGTTTCCTTTTTGGTTTCTGTGTGATCTAAAAAAAGGAGAAATACTATAATATTGATTAAGGGGTTAATGTGCGCACTGTATGTGCTGTATGTGAGGCTTGAGTTCGATTCTCGACAGAAATAGATATTTGTGTAAGAACATAATATGTATATGTATTTCTGGTTATTTATCAGGTTTATTTTGTAACTAGATGTCCCGGCGAACTTCGTACCGCACTTGTAACCGCAATATAAGGGATGAAAATTATATTCAAAACCAAAATATGAAAAAAGCTTTACTTTTAAATTTAATTTGATTTATGAACGACTTTTACATGAAATTGGTTTCTGAACGACGGGACGAACATCAAACATTTGACAGGTAGGAAAAGTTTGAATAGTTCTATTGGAAGAAGAAGTTGTTGTTTTTCTATAATCTTAGCATTTTTTTTCATATTTACACACCTTTTAAACCTTTTTTAGACTTTCACAAATAATTCAAAACTAAAATACGTCAAATCGGTCCAGCCACTCTGGCATTTACTTTCCATTGTATAATAATTATTAATATCAATATTAATTAACGGCACTCAATTGTTTTTCCTTCCCGAAACCCCTCCAGTAACACTTCAATTTAATTTTATGGCATAAAAGTTCGAAATGACATTTAAATATTATTATTCATTAAGAATAAAAATAAAATAATTAATTTGATAATTCCGCGAAAACAATTATTCTAATTATTGTAGCGTGCTTAGACAGAATAGACTGTATGTAGTACAAGAAAGGTGCCAGTAGCACAATGCACTACGGTCTAATTATCCCGATGATGCTTCGGTTGCGAAGCGAAACGAAAGTTGAGTGCATAGTGTTGTTGATATTGTAGTTGCTCCTAAACAGTGTTGTGGCCGCGTGTGGGTTGGTCGTGTTTTATTTAGGGTCTTTGACTTCAGGTAAGCACCATTATTGTACTACATACAGTCTATTTTGTCTAAGCACGCTACAAGTTTTATTTTTTTATGATATCAGAAGGCAAACAAGCAGACGGATTTCCTGATGGTAAGATATACACTTCGTCTATAGACACCAAAGGTGGAAATGGTGCGTTGCCAACCTGAGGCTGAGATGGTAAGCCTTTTTGCGTGAGTAAGTTTACCGGCTACCCTACTCTCCAAACCAGAACACGATAATGGCGAACACTGACACTATTGTGGCAGGAGTAGGTAAGGCGGTGGTACCAATCCGGGCGAGTCGTTGCAAGACTCTACTACCTAGTCAATGTTACAGTGTTGGTGACAATAGACCCTGTGCTCGCCTTTTACAAGCTGCCTGGGTGGAAGGCAGTTGGCCTATTCTACAACGGAACCTGGACCAACACGGGGGATAATATTTATACGATATAATATGGTGTAACGCCACAGTAGCGATAGTTATATAATGATGTAAAAATATTTGAATAAATAAAGGAAATAATAAAATCACTTACATCTTCGTCACATCGTCCCCAACTAAAAACAGTAAAGTTAGAATACGACGACTCTGGAGTTTGTTCGTGAACTAACGGCACTATTCGACCAGGTTTATCGGACATCATACCCGCAAACGTATAGACCAATGCAATATCCGAAGACCATCCAATGAATTTTGGATGGAAAATAATACGCTCGATGGGGAGATATTTTTCGTATCCTGTATCAAACATTTTCTTCGTCCCTATTACTACGAAAGATGCTGTGAGCTCGGGAGCTGTTTCATATTGTTCCATTTTACTGTAATAGAAATTGTTGTGTGAGAAAATGATGGCTGGATTGTTATCTAGCTGCAATCTTTTTTAAAATAATGGAGGAGGAACTTGCGATAGTTCTTTCTATAAATTACTAACTTTTTGCTTTTGTTCCGCCCGCGTGTGCGATTTTGACTGTTTTGTCTTTTTGATAATATTAAAGATTAAATTTTAAATACTACAAGTTATTTTTGTAAATATGTTTCGAGCATTGAAAAACAATTTTTAAATCTGACTATGGGATGTTTTTATTTTATTATTTATTGTTGAAAAAAACTGTCATAATACAATATAACTATAAGAAACGAAAATAATTAATAAATATTAAATAATTAATTATAAATAATTTATCATTTATCAATTATTTTCATCATAATTATTATCATAAGAATCGACCTCGCGCACAAAGATTTCCGAACCATTTATAAAAACTGCAAACAATTATTAAGATTCTTGTTTTAGTATTTGTTTTTAGCTATCACGGTTTATGAGATACAGCCACTATGACAGACAGACGGACAGCGGAGACTTAGTAACAAGTTCTTTGGGTACAAAAACCTAAAAACATGAATTCATCACATAACATTTCCTTTTGGTAAATTTGAGAAGGTTCGAAAGTACTATTATTTTGTTACAAAAATACTAACAAGCAGTGTGCAACGGTGATAACAGCGCTATCGTCAATAATGGTTCCAGTGCATGTTCTCTTTGATCCATCCGCAAACACGACACTAAAAAAGAATACTTCTAATAAATAGACTCTAGGGACTAAAGATTATTAAAGTCAATACAGTATTACATAATATGTTTTCCTAGTCGTTGCTTGTAGGTATGCCCGCATATTAAATTAACGACTGAATGAATTTGATAATAGTAATTTGTTCCTAACTAAGGATTATCATAGTCACTCAGCGTTATAAAATATGTTTTTATCATACATGTTTTCCTAATCGTTGCTCATAGGTATGCCCGCATATTAAATAACCACTGAATGACCGTGATAACCTGTAGTCCCTAACAAAGTATTATGAGTTGGAAATAGTTCCGACTCATAATACTGTTTGTGTAAAAACATACCTACCCTCTTTTAATGTAGTCGGTTAAAAAAACCTATTTTATTCATCGAGGTGAACTCTATCTCTGTAGGTACCTAATTTTATTTAAAATCATTACAGTGGTTTAAATGTGAAAGCGTAACAGACAGGCAGTCATACAGAGTTAATTTCGCATTTGTATTATTAGTAGGGATTAGGTATATGTGTAAAGTTGTCTTAAGTTAGTATTTGATAGAAATAGTACAACTATACAACACTTACTCAATTAAAGCAACAAAAGTGTAATGATCAGTTATTTCTTCATAGTTTTCTCCCGTATTTTCTTGACCTGATTCCGTTTTATCTAAAAAATATAAAAAGCCTGACTGAGCAATAGCATAGTATTTATTAATTTTTAACAAAGACTGACAAAGAAAGAATGAAATATTGAAATTATTAAATTTTATTTTAGAAGTTTAAACATAAAATCAATTATTAAACAAAAATGATAGTATAGTACATATAAAAGCAACAAAATTAATAATAAATATAGTTTAAGTAATAAAATTTTGTACCGAAAAAAAAAACTATAAACAATCGTAAAAAAATGATTTAAGAATATCTTTTAGTTTATCCTATAAATGTAACAAAAGTTTAATTAAGCATAACTAAAAATTAAATGCTGTTATAAAAGGTTATGGTCTAATTAAAAAATAAAGTTTGAACCCCGAGAGATACGACGATTGAAAACGTAGACAAAATTGATTGCAAGTATGAAAACTTCAACGATTGTTTTATAGGAAAAATGCATTGTAAAATTAAATTAATTTCAACGATCGTAACTTTGTATCCAATTACAGTGAAGTCAAACGTGTTTTGAAATTGGTTTTAAATAAAAATAATTGGATGAAACACAGAGAACGGTTGAATGCTTTTTCTATTTGAATATGAAAGTCTAATATCATTTTGAATGTAGCCAAATATAAGTGAAATTTCGATTTTTAATTTCAAATGTACTTTCATTGTAAGAAATTAGTAACATTTTAAATGTCCGTTATCACTCTGTAAAACTGTTAATTATATATAAAAAATCTCGTTCTTTCCATTTAAATTCACAAAAAGTAGTTTTCAATTCGGTTGTATGCGTTAACTACACATATAAAAAAGTAATATGCAATTGGTTTAAGTACATTTTTTTGGGAATTTAAACGAAGAGTGCGGGTGAATATATGCGTGCGTGCATGCTTGCTTGCGTGCATGCGTGCGTGCGTGTGTGAGTGTGTTTCTTTCTATTCTACTCAGTGATAATTTTTAATTATATTAAAGTATTTTTTTTAATTGAAATGAAAATATAAATTACCGAAAAGCGCGGAATGGGAATACCATTTGTAAGCGCTGCACGTTCTTTATTGAAACCGAAGTTTTCAATAGATAGCAAAAAAGCGCCTGAAATTAATTTAGAACCAAATTAGTTAAATATATTTATCGCTTAAAATGAAAGTCTTTTACAATCGTCTGCGTGAATTAAGTTACTGATTCGACTGAATGTTCTTTTTTTGTCATGCGATATTTCCGGTAATTATTAGCACATTTTGAAAATTATTTTTGTATTGTATTCGGCATAGCTCAAGGGCGGTCCTTTATAAATTTGATTGTATTTGGTTTAGTATTTTTTTTAATATATAAAAAAAATCATCTACTTTGACATTATATTGAAGTGAGAGTTGGTTGGTTGGTTATTGCATGTATAAGAAGGAAAATGTAAGTAATTTTTTTTAGCAAGATCAGAAAAAAAATGTTTTTTTTATGGAGCGATATAAAACTAAAGTTAGATTGTTATTTATTTCATCTTGTAAGATAAAACATTCAAAGGTGGCCCCATATAAATGCTATGGCAATGGGCTTATTGTATTTTTAAATAGCAACGAAAACAAAAGAAAAATTCCCTAGACAACAGCATAATTAAACTGAACCGTTTTACTGATTTTTTAATGAAATAAGGAAGTGAATAAACACACGGCACTCCTGACGGTAAGAGACAACCGCGGCCTACAGACACCATAGATGTTTTAGGTGCGTTGTTGTCCTATCAACCAGGAAATTCGTGTACTTAATCACTGTCTTATCCCATAAAAAATTGTAATTAAACTATTCGGAACCGTTAAGTGATCGGAAACGTCACTAGGTTGAGATCGGTGTAGGTGGCGGCACTTGTCGTCGAAAACAGTTTAAAAATTGATTTGAAGATTTTCATTTTAAATTAATAACGACGCGAGAGAAACGACAAGCAAACGTTTGGTTTTACAAACGTTATTGATGCTGACACTGAGGTGAATTCCGTTTCCAAAAGCAATCCGTACCAATCAGCTCAATCGTATAATATTTTTGTAATACGTCGAAAGATTTTTATTAATAGACAATTTAAAATTCGAGTGAGATTATTATTTCAAGGCTTTCGCCATATTCAACCATCCTGATAGCGAAGATCGTGATCGAACTTCGTTACATAGATTTTGCATACATAGCTTTTATTGAAGTCATAAAAAACGTATTAACTGTAATATACTAAGGGCAAGATAAAGATAAGATCTTTTAGTTTTAAGATTTGAGAAGCTTATGAATAAATTACATGGGTCGAGTGATAGGACTCAAGTGCCTGAGGCGCTCTGAGTTAGATTACAATGCACTCTGGGCGAAAGTTAAATAAGGCCGCTTAAGAGGCCATTGAATTGGTACAAGATAGGTCAAGTGCGGTCCCGCAAAGTGCAGACTTCCACCGCAAATATAAGATAACTCCATTGTCAACGCTGACCGCTATTTGAACTACAAAAGGGACGTTTTGAACTAAAACTAAAAAAACATACTTGGAATTATATAACCCGTAAAGTTCAAGATTATGGAACAAAAATCAGACGGACCGACGAAAATTCTAAAAAAAATAAAAACTAGTTTTTAGTCACTTAGACTTTTTTAGGGCTCCATACCCAGAGTCCGTCTGTCTGTCTGTCACCAGGATGTATCCTATGAAGTGTAGTAGACAGTTACAATTTTTACAGATGACGTTTTTTTATTAACGCTGTAACAGCAAATATCAAAAACAGAATAAGTTAAATATACAGAGTTCCTCCTATACAACAAACGTGATTTT
>DVZL01001242.1:0-18466 GCA_018236625.1 Lasaia peninsularis
CTTAAATGTTACTCTTTAGGTAATAAAAAAATCGTGAAGAAAAATACATAAATAACAAAGTCACAAATCCTATAAACGCTAAGTATGTAAAGATATTTTTTAAAATCATTCGATTAAAATTACGCTTATTGTAAATATCTGAATGTACGCGGGGAGATGTCGCCCCGCTTGTTTGTTTATATGAGTTAGCGTAGTATAAATTGCTGGTGTCGAGTTTATAGTCAGTTAAATTAAACTTACAAGAGACTAAAATGCTTGTAAACATACGAGTTACTAGTTGACATTTCGTTATAGTGGGTATATATGGGTTCGTTATATAAATTTAGTTAACCATATCATGTATCTGTCATAGTTTTAGATGTAAGCTGTTAAAACCACTTATGTGGTTTTAACAGCTTACTAACGTGTAATAAAAAAAATCTATTCTATCTACGAAGTGTCAAAATGAGCAAGATGATCCAGGAATAAAATAAAAAAAACTACTATTTATAATTATTTATTTGGTGCCTTAAGATCAGTATTTACAAAAATCACCTTAACCTATTAGAAGTATTATAATGTACCTTTTCAAATTAGGCAATTCAAAAATCCCAAAAAACGGGAATTTCGGTAAAATAAACTTCACAGTTTTTTTTTATGTTGAATAAATAAAAAATCTATAACAAAAATGAATTGTTACAAGTGTGAGACTTAACACTAATATCAAACTATGACCATTTTGATTCGTAGAATCACTAATTATAAAAATCGAGTTTTCTATAAGGAAATCAATTTAAGATAACATTTTGTATTGTTTTTATTTTCGAATTTTCAACATGTCATTCGAATTGGTAAACAGTATATATTTAAAAAAAATTGGTAAATGCCGAGTGAAAATTTGGACAGTCACAAATATTTAAACTACAACTTGGTTATGTTTATTTTCGACTTGAAAACCAGTCAAACAAAAAGTTTATTGAAAAATCCTAGACGAGATCTAGGATGTTATCGTAGTAAACTCATATTTTTACATTTTTTAAGAGTAGTTCATACAAAACAAGTGCAGTGTTTGAAGTTTTAAGAGATCAAATAATGTATAAGAAAACATAAACCGTGGTTCCTGATTATCCTTACCATTAGGAGCTCTCCCAATAGGCGAACAAACAGACGAATGCATCAGCTAATTTGTTCTCTTACACAATAAAAAGAGAAATCTAAATATTTTTCATGTTACTTTATTGCACTAATATTAACCTACCGCCAATTTGTATATGAAAAATTACAATACATAACCTCATTTATGAAATAAAAATCTTCATATTACCTAAAATGAATCCGGCATCAAAAACATTGTAGTTCAAAAATATTTACGAGCAATTACATCTTAAAAAGGTCATATTATGTAAAATTAAAAAATAAAATCACTTTGCAGTCAAGTTTTTAGTTTTTTAGTGAAAATGAAATAAACGCCGCAATTATCAGTCTAATCTTAACATAGAAACAAGTCTTAAAATCTAAAATACGTTTAGTCTCCACTTCTTGGCGAGCGGTCGGTACTGCCGCGATCTTGACCGTTGCCGTTTTGTCGCGGTGAACCCGAACGCGAACGGTCACGCGAAGCCGAACGGCCCGAACGTTCGCGCGAACCCGAACGAGACCGCGAACGTGAGCGTGACTTGCTCTCACGATGCTTTTCATCGCGTTTGGGTGACGCAGCCTCTTTGCTACGGGATCGAGATCTTTCCCTGGAACATAATATAACTTTAAAACATCATACGAACAATAAATATAAATTGAAATATACGTTATATTCAAAAGAAAATCGGCTCCATGTCGGACAGACTACGTTCTATAGTCAGGTGTCCGACTTTGACCTACGACTTCCTGGATAGGGCGACTTATTCCTAGTTTTTTCAGTTTATCTACAAAACATAAATTGCGTAATATTGTATTTATGCCCGATATAAGACTTGAATGATATGGGACCTAATACGTTTGAACCTCTGCCTTCCTATTCGTGGATATAGGCGTGACGATATATTTTGTAACGTTGCGGTTAGAAAAAAGACAATGTTGCCCTGTACAAAGATTTCAAACAATATCATCATAATATGTAATATGTATCTATTTTAATACATTAAAATCTGCAAACAATAATTAATGATAACTGGCAACAGTTACATAAAATATATTGCAGAAAAAAAATTATAGCACTACAGTTGTATCGAGTACCAACATTCAGATAATATTTGAAATAAATCAAAGTTTTTAAGTAATATGGTCTGATAATTTTCTGACATAATTTTAAACATTCAGACAAATGTTTTTAGTACATTAGGGATATAACAATTCTGATATAAGTATTTTTTCAATTATTTCAGGCTTTTATTTTTCAGTTACGAATAAATCGTAACAATTTTACTAACTCTTTACAGTAGTAAAATAAGACTTTTTTATGTAACTTCTTAACTTTAAAAAGTAACATGAAGATTCTAAAATTATTGACTTCTTACAAATTATAAATTGAATGTAAAAAAAACATCAATTCGTCAAAATTAGCGGACTATTCACACACAGCCAATATTAATGCTACAATCGGGTACGATTCCCGACGGGGACGGGTATTTATGTGATGAACATAGCCGTTTGTATTTCCGCGTCTGGGTGTTTATTAAATTTATTCTGGTATCTATTTAAGTTATTTAACACCCATAACACAAGCATGTAATTTGCTTAATTTGGGGTTAGATCAATTCGTGTAATTTGTCCTATAATATTTATTTATTATATAAAACACAATAACTAACTGAAATCAATCCCACACACGATTCATCAAATTAATGAATCAATTAACAAACGTAATATGTCCATTTAGTTTTGATCACAATGCAAATAATAACTCGCCTCTTTGGTTGAGCTTAATCGTTGTCAGACTTTGACGAACGAGGTTCCGGGTTAGATTCTCAGATAGGGCGACTTGTTCTTATAGTATGGTGTGCAGCTCACCGGGTGGGGATCCACTGCATTACCTATTTCTGCCGCCAGTAATCTTTTGTTTCTTAGCGTCAGGAGACCCGTGTGCTTGAAACAGTTTTTTTTCATGTTTGATAAAGAGAACGTCGCCTGAAATTGGTTTGTATCCGATATGGTGAAGGTGTTGCCCCCTGTCACATCAAGGGACCTAATATCGTCGGTGTTAGTCGCGGGTGTATATCTATATACCTCTACCCAACACTTTGGGTATATGAACTTGACAATATTTTTTTATTTTATATACAAATACATTATTTTCACATTTGGCAGTTAATGTAATTGAATGTATATGTATTATGATCAAAACTTATAAACAGACATTGCGGTATTTGATTCTAATACACTCAAATAAGTCAAATCTCATTCAATCACTAGATATTTAAGTTTTTACGGATACGAGCAAATAAATATAATGAAACAAAAAAACTACGAAGACATTTGCAAAAGAAAAGTACAAAGAGTCTATATGTAATCTAAAAGCTAATAAATAAGCACAATACGGTATAAAAATGCCATTATTACAACTTGTCTACAACTTACCTCGCAATAGCCTCGGTAGTGACTCGTCTGCGGAGAGCATTCGGACTATATTAGTTGTGCTATCAATATTACAATTAGGTTCTAGACTCAACGTATTTTTGAAACAAATGCCAATGGGAATTTTTAAAAAAAATTTTTCGACAGTCTTGAAAAATTGTGAGGTTAGAGAAAGTGTCACAAAAAAAAACATATTTTTTTACCTTTACGATAACTGTTTATTCTAAAATATAACCTCACAAACAAACAAAACTGTCAAAACGAATTGAAAGCACACGACATGTAAAACGAATAAAAAAGTATTGAGAAAACAGGATGACAAGTTTCATTATACGTGATTCATTAAAAATTATATAATATTTTTTCACAATCAAATTCAGTCATCATCCTTTTGTATAATGTTTATAACAGAAATTGACAAAACAACAAGTAAATAATATATTTAATCTTATTATTTAACATCTAATATGAAAGACAAAAAAACATGCAATATCACGTGTAAAAGTGCAATATTTACATTTTACAGTCGAAATTAACAATTATATCTAATTGATAACAACAAAGTAGAGCATAAATCAACAAACTACTTTTCCAAAAAAAAAAAAAATCACGCACAAACTTGTGACATTCCAATTTCTCCATACTGCCTCTGGCTAGGATGCGCACATAGAAAAAATATCGCTCAGATAGCTACGTGCAAAATGAGGTGATGCGATTGGGTCGTATTTCGCAAGTAACCAATGAGAGACGGGCGACATGCGCGCAGCCTATCGGCGGGCGGCACCGTACCTGTCGTCGTCCATGGGCGACGCCGAGCGGCGTCCGTTGCGGTCGGCGGAGCGGTCGCGCGGCGCCGATCCTGCAGGCGACGCCGATCTCGAGCGGCTGCGGTTCCTATTATCGCCACCCACAATACTATACACATTGCTACACGTACTACAACACTACGCTTGCAGGAATGGTATTGATATAATTCAATCTGATTTTATTATATTAAGCTTGAAAATATACGCTCCTTTAGCGATTTTAGCTAAACACAATTTCAGAAACAAATGAAACCTAATCGAGATATGTTTTAAGCTCAAAAGTGATTGTTGACACTAATTACTTTTTTTAAAATATCTTTAATTTACAGACCCAAGCCCAAAGTATTTGCCAATATTTGAAATTATTTATTTTAAATTCGTATAGGGTTTAAAAAGAACCAAGTCCATAGTTTCGATGATGGAAATCTCATATCATTCCTGCATATTTATTAAAATTTCACACCATTTAGAGCTTTATCCGATTGTTACTCATAACGAAAGTAATTTAGAATAGATATACAGGATTAGTCAAAAAGGAGACTGACAAAAATGTTCGATGACAGAATTTGACGACCCCAACGCTCACTAAAAACTAGTAATGAAATAGTCACAAGTTATGCAAAAACCCAACGACTTAGATGAACATAATCATATCAAGACAATAACTAATGGTGGTGTTTGTCAAAGAACGTTAACATATTTGTTACCTGAATAATTGTTAATTATTATTTTATATTTATTTACAATCTATCATCAGTAGATCAATCTATAAAAAATGCTTTAAATAGAATTATATAGAACAAGAAGCAAAGCAAACAAATGTCTTTATTTTTAAGAAATGGTGGCTAATCACTAACTATCCAGTAAGCCATATGCTTATTTGAACCTGTGCCATTCAATTCCAAATTCCATAAATGTAGATAAGTATATCCCATCAATATGTCTAAGTAATTACTATCTACTTTCATTGCACTAACTATAGAAACGTTTTTAAACTACTAACTCACAAAACTGACATAAAAAGCATGGCCGTAGAATAAAAAGAAATTCATATAGAAAATCTTGTTTAACGGTGTCTCCTCAAACAAACCAAACTCACCAAACTCCTCCAAAATGGATGGATTGTTTTTTATATTTCATTAAGTTTTACAGGTATGAAAATCGGTCGTAAAATATGTCATTTTTCAAGACGTTAGTAAAAATTATTGTTTTGATGAAGGTCATAGAGTATTTTTGGAATTCCTATTTGTTTATGTGTAACTTAAGAATTTATATCGATCAATATGAATCAAAGGAAATTGCTGTTCATTAAACCTCACTGAAACATGGAATCCCAGCCCCAACTGAGAACGACTTGACCAATTTGATAAATTTGAATCATATGTGAAGTCCACGGAAGGTTTAAAAGGTTCGTAAATATGAAGAAATGCTAGGAATGTAGTAAAAACAACAATTTAGTTTTCCCTTAGAAACCCTTCCTACCTGTGAAAAAAATAAATTTAAAAGTCGTTCAGAAATCAAAAACGTTTTTTGCTCTTGAATGTCAAAAGTTTGACGCTCAGCTCATTTTTCCTTTAGTTAAGGTAGACCACATTTTTACTAAAGTAAAAAAATATTGAAATTAACAATAATTGTTGAAATAAATGTATATACAAATATACTTATATTATTCATTGATTCAGAGGTGGTATTAAGATTTTCGGGTCAGCTAGTAATAGTTCTAAATGTGAAGCCATGTTTGTTTTAATATCGGTTAACGGAAATCGATATATCTACGATTAAAGAAGCTCTAAATGCTTAAAAGTCGCGGGACTAAGGGGTTTATTTAAAGTTCTTTTGTACCCTTTTCAACAAGTTTACTCAATGACAGCATAAAGTGTGAAATTTTAACAAACTCAGTAATCGATAAATACATTTGAGAAAAAAGAAGCAAATCTCTATACAAGTATATTAACTATACTTACGTTTTTAAATTATGCTCGGCGCAAGTAACTATACACCTAGCCAAATGAATATACAATTAATTCTACACATGCAATAAAATGGCAAAAATAGCTTATTTGAAAACTGCGAGCATGCTAACTTGGGATGCTATTTTTGAACTATCATCACCCAGTAATTCTATAAATATCATTGATGATAAATAATTTTGATCAAAGAAGTTTCTATCAATTTTCAAAAACATGACTGAATTATGGAAATGATTTTGATACCATAAGTCATTTTCGGGTATATAACTTGACGATAATCCATAAATAAACACACCAGTGTTTACTGAGCCCACATATTTTTGGAGAAAATACCCATAAAAAAACCATAAATGAACTTTTATCTGTGATATTACTAGTTGAAAAAGGACAAAATTAATTATTTGTCCCCTTTCCGTTAAAAATAATACAAAAGAGTCAATAATAATTAATTCTTTTCATGAATAAGGGCATTTTCAATTTAAACAGACTTTTCAATAATGTAAGACTATTCTCATACTAATTAAACATGACTGTAATGACAATTTAGTTGGACAAGATGAAAAAGTTAAATGTTACTAGGGTCGCCATTTTGTACTTGTAATTCAAAATGGCGCCGAAGAGTCACAGAATCGATAACAATTAACGTGCCTTATTTAATAATATGGAAGTGATGATAGCTTCATGGATTTCAAATTTTCATTTTTTTGGTATTGCTTTTATATAAACATGAAAAAAAATGCGTTTGAAATTTCCCATCAAGTAAATCATAAAAAGAAAATCAAGTAGATAATAAAAAGAATATTTTAATGAAGTCCGGCGCCATTTTGTAGTCCGTTTTATTTGATTTAAGGATTATTTTATTGCCTTTGATTATAGAAAAAGCATATTGTAAGTGTACTGCCCATACTAACCCATTTTAATATAAACCATATATGATTATTCTTGTTTCTAAATTACCGGCTTCCTGCAGTTTTGCATCGTAAATTGGTTCAGATTTTCCATCATTAGAATTAATACTTCGAATTCATATTGTCCAATCATTATACAATTCGTGTCTCACTACCAAAAAGTCTGTTTCATAATATGTATCATATATTAAATATCCTTACTTAGAACGTGAACGAGAACGTGATTTGGCCACTGGGCTCTTGCTCTTCGGACGAGATTTGGAGCGGGAGCGGCTGCGGGATGAACGACGAGAACGGGACCTGAAAAGGTAAAATTAACCATATAGTAAGAACTGTTAAAAAAAAACAAAAAATTAAAACTGTTACAATTAAACATCAGTGAGAAAGTTATCATTCAAGAGTTTTCAGCCCCGAAAGATGGTAAAAAATAATATCATCATCAAGATTGATAATTAACAACAATAATTTTGTGTGTAATAACAAAATAACAGTGTGGTATTTATAAAAAAATACGAATGTCTTTATGAGGCACATAATTATGTTTAGTTACAAATAATTGAAAGTGAGGAGTGAAATATACGTCATGCTGCAACACCATGGTAATGTACTGAGGTCAAGGCTTCATCGCTGTGCATTTTGCTATGTCGCAGAAATAGTTATTTATACACAAATAATAAATTTAATATTTGTTCGTACAAAGTAATTTTATTGACAATTATAAATTTTTACTAGATTTTCGCCTGCGGCTTCACCCGCGTACATTATTATTTCAATAATACAGACAACTTTCAAAGGGCCGACATTTTTCCGTAAAAACATACCCTCTTTTCAATCTAGTCGGTTAAAAAGTAGCCTATGTCCTTTCTCAAGGTCAACTCTATCAACAAAATCGGTTTAGTGGTTTAGGCGTGAAAGCGTAACAGACAGACAGACAGTTACTTTCGCATTTGTAATATTACTACGGAATGTCATTATCAGTTTGCCTTGTCAATTTATTAAGAATGTAAACAACTTGTGCTGTTGTGGGTGCGTGCGTGCGTGCGTGTGTGCGAGTGCGTGTTTGCATGTGCGTGCGTGTGTGAGCACCTGGAGCGGCGCCTGGGCGAGCGGCTGCGCGAGCGGCTGGAGGAGGAGCGCGTGCGGCGGCGCGAGGCGCGGCGGTCCTCCACGAGGCGGATGCGGCGCCCGTTGAGCTCCGTGCCGTCCAGCTTCTCTATCGCCGCGCGCATGTCCGAGTGGGTCGCGAACTCCACCACTCTACGACAATCATTCACGATATATTAAAGACCCCATCCTTCTGTACTACTTTTTTTATTACAAAAAAGCAAACACACAAATTGACCGCCTCGTTGGTCAAGCGGTTGGCCTGCTCACCTAATACCAGCGACCAAACGCGGGCTAGGGTTCGGTTACATGGACAGGTCTCTGTGTGATGAATGAGTGAATGTTTATTAAATTTATTCTGGTATTTATATACATATTATATATATTAATATATTTGACTAACATAAGCGATACCAGCAAGTAACTAACTTACTATGGAGAATTTTTTTATGTAATTAAGTACGATTCGCCTATCGACCAAAGAGTCATCAGGCTTCTTGCATATTCTATATACAAAATTTTTCAAATAGCATATTTTTCCATCTGAATATAATTTCGTGGTATAAATTTCTTCCATCACCTTGACAAATTTTAAGTTAACGGATAAAGTGAAACAATAGCCAATTAAAATTAACTAGTTTGTGTGACCTGTAACTCAAGACTTAATTAAAACTATAATCTTTGGAGGTCAACAGGAAATCAAAAATATTATTTCACATTAAAATTGAATAAGAGCTATTTTATTTACATTAGAAGATATTTTTTAAGTTATAATAGCTATATCTGCATTTATTTACTACATCAAACTCATGATTTAAAATCGTACTAAAGTAAACAAACATGATTTTAAATCATGAGTTTTTTTAAACCAAATCCATCCCAACGTTTATTGTAAAAACATCCATTCAGCATTAATTTCAGACTATTAAAGAATACAGATTACAAATTATCTACATGTTCACACACACACATGTAGATAATTTGTACATGATTATAGTTTTCATTGTAAATAGTTTTTATTATACTAGGTGGCGGTAAACTTGTGACTTCTCAGTATGCTACAAACCCGCTGCCTAATATTATTTTACAGTAATGACAGTGTTGACATGACAGTTTGCGGTTTGAAGAGTTGGATAGCTAGCAAACATACTTTCATACAATACTTGAAATCCCAGCCTCAGCTCACCAAGGCATCAATACCATTTTTGGTATCTATATTTGGTACTAGCGACACGCCCCGACTTCGCACCAGTGGACATTTATTTTTTAAACTCTCATTTAGGCAGCGTTCGCGAGAATCGTTGACGTACGGCAGTTTTTTCGTCGACTTACTCCACAATTTTCACTACCACGAAAAATCCTATCTATTTTCCGGGATAAAATATATCTCTAAGTAATGGTAAAAAAAATTTTGAAATCGGTCCAGTAGTTTTTGAGCCTATGCAATACAAACATACAAAAATATAAAGGTTTCCTCTTTTTAATATTAGTATAGATTAGGCGAGGCCTAATTTTACAATAAAAAATATTTCGGGTATAAATTAATGTTTATAAATAATGATATGTAATAATTATAAATCATTTGTTAAAACATTTGTACAGCACGATGTGGTATAATTAAATAATTTTTGATTTATACGAAACAACTTTTAAACACACATTTCCGCAAATAAAAAAATTCATTTTCGAGAGTAAGACTGTGGACAAGTTGAACTTAATATTTATTGATTGGGGTATTGAAAAAATATTTTTTTTGCTTTTGTCAATCACTTATAGATTATTCTTTAATACACTTGATTGAAGTTTTTACAGCAGTTGAATGACTGTCATCAGCTGTAGAAACTAAAAGAAACAGCTGTTTTAATAAACTACGAATTACTCACCCCTCATTTCTGTGCTGCTTGTGGGCATCTGCATAAGTAACTTCACCGGCTTGACGCATGTAATCTTTCAGGTCCTGTTAACACATTACCCATATTAATTCCATTTGTAAAAATTATAAAAAAAAATCTTGACAACAATCATCATCAGATTAAATATTATCATCAAGGTTTTCAGCCCCGAAAGATGGTAAAAAATCGATATCATCATAGTAAATTTTAATAATGGTAGCCATAAGACCTACTTGCTCATCCCAGGGTTTCCACGTAAAAATAGAAAAACTGCTAGAATGATGATGAGTCTTAGCTATCTATTTGAAAAACATGTGCGGTTATGGTGGGACTTACGTAAAAAAAAAAGTGCCTCTATAGATATTTTGTAAGTGGCTAATAGAAATTTGTATATCGCGAGGATTCTGGAATGTTCTATTCAACAATTCTTTGTTTCAACCCAAAAATATGGTCTGGTTTCATATCATATATTTGTCACCGTGGACATTCGAGAATTTTCTTCGACTCCTTGAATATCTGTCACTGATCCGTATTCTTTTGGACTTCTCCATACTGGATTATCGATTCATTATCCCCATCTGACATTGTGTTCCTTCTAGTTCCCATGGATATCTCAGTCACCAGGATTCCATTTAGTTTAGACATCAGTCATTATGGGTTTCTTTTCACCTTTCAGCGTCTCAGAATATGTCTTGATCAAATGTAAGATATATTTTGGTCACAAGCTCAATACTTCATTCCGCAGATTTCTCTGGCATCTCTTTGGTTTCCATCATACAAATTATAATTAATTTGTTTTTCTAGACCGTTTCTCGTATTTATGTTGTGAATCCACTTCTTGGCTCGTAAAATCTGGTTTGGGAATCTTGAGTGTAGCATCGTTTAATAGATTTGTATGATTCCAGAACTTTGTCCAAATACAAAAATCTTAAGAGGCACTTGTGAAAAAAAAAATGAATATGAGTCCACAAACGTGACAAGTCACAATTGTGAAGAAACTTAAAAATAATGTGAACAATGAATTAAAATGGGATTGCACATAACGAGATCAGCTCCTGTTGTGCCCCCGATAGACTTTACCTTAGCGGGGGCCACGAGGGCGTCCTTGTCACACAGGGCGTTGAGCGTCATCACGTCAGGGCGAGGGGCGAGGCCGTCATCTGCGTCCTAGGGCGAGGGGTGAGGCCGTCAACTGCGTCCTAGGGCGAGGGTGAGGCCGTCATCTGCGTCCTAGAGCCGTCATCAATGCCATTGCCGGTCACAACCCTCCTAACATCGCCACAGACCACATCTCACACGGGCTACATCGAGGAACGAACCAAACGCCGCCTTCTGTCGTTATTTAAAAATTATCTTTTAGCTCGCATTTTAGATTTTACTGAATTAATTATATTGAATATTAAATTATATTAAGCTATTACTTTAAGATACAAAAAGGAATATTAAAGCTACCTATTGGCAAATGATTTTTAACAGGAGTGAGGATGAACTTGTTTTTCCCGAATTGAGCATCATGTCTTCTTTGCGTTTATCTTCTTGATACATCTGGTCATTTAGAATAAGCTGCATCGTTCCCTCATCTGAACTTCGTCAGAAACATTCCAATATTCGACCAATTTCATCAGTGTCCAAATTTGAGATTGTCCATCTAGACTCGTATGTCCATCCTTGAGGAGATCCAGTCTTCAGATTCCAGTCATCCATTTGCATCCTACAGCCCTTGGGGGAGTGACATCGCCCAGCCCTCATGTTAGCACCGTACCCTGAGTGATAGTGATGGGGTGATGATGAGGTGTCCAGTTCCAACAATCTCTTACCTGCCAGCTAATGCGGCTAGACAGATTTTCAACGATAAGTCGATACTCCGTACGCGTCGGCGGCCCGTATCTATAATTGTAGTCACTGTGAACAAATGAATGTTTTAAAGTGCCACCGCTGAGAGAATGCTTTCCTGACAACTATCAGTTACGTCTAGCATATATCAAAGTATTGGTGCTCCTATATAATAGCTAACTAACATTTTGCACTTGATAACAGTATTTAGTTATTATATTTTCTTACAAATTCTTTATCTCGTTAAAATTAATTCATTTGTCTTGGTTGTTTAAAAATAATATTAAAGACGAAACAAACATTCATACAGCATGGATCAAAAGTAAAAAAAAAAGAGTTGATGTAAATATACAAATGCAATAGAATCTGATTAAATAAATTATAACATAGAACCACTATGCAGAAACACTGTTTCACTATTTGACATGTGTTATACGTAACTGAATAATGTCAGGAATATGCATTACATACATCAAATGTAAAATTCACACTTTCATGTAAGTAATGCGTAGCTGACAGTTGTCAGGGATGCATTCTCTCAGCGGCCACACTTTAAGTTAAAATTTTAAGCAAGTTTGTCGAAAATTGACATACAGAGTGACAATTATACATTATCTCTATATATTATCTCTCTCTAAATTTACGCATGTATTTTATTTCAATGCTCTGCATTTTCACAATTCTATATTATTTTTTTCGATACTGTTTTTTTTTCGATCAATTACAACAAAATATTGTCACTATGTAAAATCCACAAAGTTGAACACACATTAAATAAAATTGCACACACAAGTTACTTTAAAATCATACAGTTTTTGCTATTTACTTTTACAATATTTAGTACTCATTACAAAATTTGCAAATACTAACTAACTACAGTACTTACAAATAAAATTCATAGGTAAAAATTCCACTGACCTCTTACTTTTGTCATCTACATTATGGCGACCTCCCCTAAAAGGAAAAATATTGTCAACAAACTATTTCCTTTTTAAAACTAGGCTACCTTGTATATTTCCTCTCACTTAAATATGCAATACATTATGCCAAACATTCTAGATGATTAACACTTATGAGACTTGAACAAGAGACTTAGTTAACAGTATATATGATATATGTATAATATATGAAATATTTAAACTTTACAAAATACTTTTGAATTTTATTGGTTATCTTATCCGAGTCACAAGTCTTTAAAGATAATGTAATGGAATAAAGAGAAAAGTTGTTGACAATTCATAGCATGACTACATTTTTTTGTGTGTTTGCCAAATAGTCCATATTTTTAAATTCAATATCAGCCATAAATATCATTATAACATTTAAAGTGTAGAAAAATGTGTATGTTAATATTTTTATTTTTTCAGAACATTAAAAAATAAGTAAAAACTAAAAGTGGTACTAAAAATGAAAAATTAAAACCTATTTTCCACTAAAATTAAAAATTTATAATATAAAGTGTTAAAATAAATTGTTGCCATGTAAGTTCATAAAAAAAACCAGTTAGGTCATTTTTGAGACTAAAACGAGTCAATACAGAATATTAACTAAAGTTCATAGAATATGTAACAAATATTTTGTATTTAATAAATATAAACATTTAAATCAAATAAGACTTCATTTAAATAAACGATGAAATTAAATAATACATTTTGCCTTTCTTGTATCAATCATAGGAAAAGGAATAAATTTGATTATACTAAAATATATTGTTAGATTTTTATTATTAAGTATATTGCCAAAAAAAGTGTCCATGTAACTTAATTTCAGTAGTGCTAAGCAGTTAAAACAATGGAAATTAGGAAAACAAGATATGAACATTTGGTATTATAATTTTTTAAGCCAAAACTTATACAAAATGTTCAATCTTAAGGGTAGTTAACCGTTTGACCGCCTACAATAAACATTTAGATAATATATTTTAAATTTTTACATATTGATACAATTGTTAATAATTTCAATTGTTTGTAAACTAATATTTAAGCACACGATCAACTGGTTAATGAAAATTGTAAGAACAGAAATAAAATACATGTGTAATAAATAAAAGAAAATGTTGTCTTATTTTATTAATTAAAAATTAAGCTAATATGCTTTTCAGTTGTGCAGAGAAAATAGTCAGAAAATTTCATTGGATTGGATATTAATCATATTTTTTTCATACTATTACACCGTTAGTGTGGCCGCAGTTGAATATGCCATGCATGCATATCTATGAAATATTCAATTAAAAAAAAATTGAATAAAAAAAAATTTTTAAAACATCTTTTAAATCCCTTTGACATCTTCATTTATCTATGAAGCAAAGTCATGTTAATGTCCTAATCTGCCAAATCAATAGATTAATAGTACAATTACATAACCATTTTGGACATATTCAAAGAGGTCAAAGTGTCATAATTGCTTAATCATGTGATAGTTATAAAAAAAATAAACCAAAAAATGAAAAAAAGCCTTTCAAACTATAAAATATGCAAATCTATGTATAATAAGTATTATTAGTATATAGTGTTGTTTTTGTACTGTCATGGTATTTCATAATTTGTATGTAACAGTTTGATAACAGCGTCAAAATGTCTTACTCATATCTAGAACGGCCGCCTCTATCTCGTTCATAATAACGGTCACGACGATAGCGATCCGCGCTTCGGTCTATACCTCTCGCCGGTTCTACCACTACCCTGTAAAACAAAAGTATATAGTTATACTGAAAATTAAAAAATGGAACATGGAAACCTGCCCTAGATATTTATATTATATTGTAATATACAAATTTATTAACATTAACTCAAAAATTGGTCAGATCTGAATAAATAGTTACTAGAAACTGATTCCTTATGAGGCAAGCCATAATTCAATAGATAAAAAAAAAGAGTACATACAAATGTTATAAATAAATAGGCTAATCTTGGGTGTGTTCTAGTATATCTACTGGACTTATGAGTCGTGGATATACTAGCACACATCTGCCTACCCCTTGGGGAATAATAGGCGTGAAGGTACTTTTTTATGCATCCTTTATTTCTCATTTAAATTTAAATTTAAATAAATAGTCTAGTTTCTCATTTTATATAAATAAATAGGTAAGAACAACCTTAAATTAAAAACCCAAAGATGCCTAAAATGCTTATATTCTACAATTAGCATTGTTATCATACTTTCACAACTACTATTTGTTATATCATTGTTGCTATGGTAATAAAAACCGAAACCAAGTTTATAGCAATTACGAAATAAACAAGTTTTGAGTAACAGAGTTAATCAAAATCTACTCCAACTTTGGTGATGAGGGAATGTGTAGTATCTAGAGGTATAACTCATATGAACATAACATTATGTTATAACTTTCCACTCCCTTTTTTTTCCGACCTATAATACTTATTGTGTAAAAAATGTAATTTTAAATGTAGCCTATGTTTTATTCCCTTGTATAAGCAACACTGCTGTAAAATTTTGTAAAAATTCATTCAGTATTTTTTTAAATAAACACACTCACAAATTATAATATTGTAGGATAGAGTGAACTTGTGGTAAAGACAACTGCTGTTTAGTAGCCTTCTCATACGTGCAAGTTTATCAGCTACCTTATTCTCAAGCACAGAACACAACAGTGGTAAGCAGCGACATGGTAGTAACAAGTAAGGCAAATTTACCAATCTGAGAAGTTGCTACACAACACTTTGCCATCTAGTTATATCTGCCTGTACTAATAAAATAATCTAATAACCTAAATGACTTGATTACAACAAGTAGGTGATAGCGTTATCACAGTTTTATACTAATATTATTATTACTTTCGATCAAGAATATTTATTAGTATATTACCTTTCTCCGAGTAATTCTTTTCCATTTAGTTCATATACAGCATCATCTGCATCTCTATAGTCTTCAAATTCCTGTTAAAAAATAAAATCAATGTAATATAAAACCTTTTTTTAAAAATAAAACTATTTGCACATTGTGCCAAGGTCACATTAAACATATATCTCACACAAATACCAACAAATTACCAACCTCTAATAATACCTTGCCCAATGTGTACAGCAGTCATGATTTAGAAATAATTCGTTTAAGATCATTGTATGTAGTTATAAAGATGAACTCACCACAAAGCCATATCCATTCTTGATTAATATATCTCTGATTCTACCAAATCCTTTGAAAAACTTTTCTAGATCTCTCTCCCTTACACCAAACGGCAAGCCACCAACATAGACTCTTGAACCAACCATTGTGTCAGCTAAATGAAAATAAAAAGATATGAATGATCGAATAAAGTACAAGATAGAGAATAACAAATATCACAGAATTGTTGAGGTTCACCTATTTCGTTAAATAAAACCTTAATAGGTATATATCGCAACAAAGACTTCCAAAAATTAAAAAAATATTTTCAGCAGTGAGAGGCAAATAAGCACATGGTAGTTTATGTTAAGTTATGTGAACATTGAACTATTAAAACAGTATTATATTTACCTAAATATAATACAAAACTTACGATTTTACCAGAACTCTAATAATAATACCTATTTGAAAATCGATATCCAAACTCCGCGGTCAATCTAAATTCGTATCTAAGTAATAAATATTGATCTAATAACAGTAATTACATAATTAAATGAACCGACTCTTATCTATAAACAAACAGTGTTACTCAACATTAAAACCTATATATTATGAACATTGTTATTTTAATAATACCATGCTCCAATTATGATGAACTAAATCTAGAACGTGGTATTAGTATGAAATGGCGGCATTGCAATAACCAACATCTCCCACTCGATTCGCAAACTGGCGAAAAAACATGAGAGTAAATCGCAAATAAACATATTTATGATACTAATATAAATATTCCTTTAAAAAGTCAAAATTAAAGTTTATATATACTTAACTTACAGCAAATTTAATCCATAGGGCACAAGACACAAGCAATATGGCGTCAGCAAATGCTCGATTAGAATAACCTTAAATACTGATATCCTAATTTACCTAAATTAACTTAATTTAACAAGAATTTTACAGTTTCTCAAATATATCGAGAAAAACACCAAGAATATAATATAATTACAATAAATTTCAACACGATGTCGCGTCTTTTCACTCACCGCACTGTAATTCAGAAACTCGTGGTGAATAAAATGAGGGATGTGCATTAGCAAATTGAGTATGCTAGCGAATATCGATCTTAATCATTTTAAAATCGAATAATTGAAATATTGTTATTTTAATAATTGTTTGGATTATAATTTCAAATTAATATTAACTGATAATTTATATCTTCTTGGAAGTTTTTCGAGATTATTTATAACCAGTTTCACTTAATTTAAAGTATTGTAATTTTTAGCCCGAGATTTTACAACTGTCAATTTTAAATCAACAAGAATCAATAAAAATATTTCTTTCTTTACTTTACTTAAACTTTCTTTAAATTAAAAAAAAATGTTTTGAAATTGTAAAATATTTGTAAATACTATTTTACTAAAGTTTGTATATAAAAAATCGGCATCAAATCATATTTTATTTATTTTATTAAGTGATTTTTTTAATAGTATATTTCTATCAATTTCATCGAACTTTGTGGGTGAACAGAATGCTCAGCCAGGCAAATAATAACGCCAACACCGGGAACACAGGAAACAAAACCTCGACTTAATGCTGAATTTTGAATTTTGGAATGGAAACCCTTTTGAAATCGTTCTCACAACTATTTTCTTCAAATCGAGTAATAGGTCTTTAATCCTTATCAAGTCAACACTAGCGTATGAAAAGGAAACGGATATAACTATTGCCAACTCTCAGCAATAATTTCACTTCTAATGCTATGTACACACTAGTGTAAAGATCATTATTACTCCTAACGGAGCGTTAATGTTTTGGTTTTTATTAAATTTATTTTAAATTAGTTCTGTTTATTGTTTGATCTATTTTTAATTTCTTTGAAATTAATTTAGGGATGGGTATATTAAATAATGGGTTAAGGCGACTTAAACGTTTCATCAAGAATTATAGCATAACAGAAAAGTAATGTTTTTTTCATCTTACGTCTACGTTCTGGTTGTGGAATAGTCAAAATGTCTAGCGTATATAATTTGTGACGTAAGGCTATTGTAAGGTTATTGTGTTAAGTGTAATTGAAATATTAAGCTGGAGGAACTAGGTATTTGGAGATTATATTTCTAACAAAACTTTACATATGTACCAGTGCGTGTAGACCTGTTACCAAAACGTGATATAACTACATAAACCACACTAAAAACAAAGTCTCTTTCTCTGTCTGTCCCTATGTATGCTTAAATCTTTAAAACTAAGCAACGGATTTGATGCGGTGTTTTTAATAGATGGAATGATTTAAGAGGAAGGCATTTAATATGAATAGTATACCCGTGCGAAGCCGGGTTGGG
>DVZL01001243.1:0-18464 GCA_018236625.1 Lasaia peninsularis
ACGAACAAAAGCGACAGCGTAAGGTACTATAGTAAGTACAGCATTTAGAGAAAAGCGGTTATTTTAATATTACACTCCAATTTTATATATTTGTATAGGTTGTAGCATACGTAACACGTGAAATATCATAGATTCGTATGTTTTTGTTTGTATGTACGTCTGTTTCCTTATCAAAGCGGTTTAACCAAGTTTGATTAATATTAGCATAAAAATACTAAAAATAGATTTAAAAGAAAAAAAAATCACAAACTTAAAATTCGAAACAACCACCCGCAAAAAAACTCCAGAGTTTCGATTATTGTTAATGTTACTATGTTTCTTTCCAGAAAAATGCCAGCCTACGACAATAAGGGGGCGACGATATCCCTCGAGGATGTCAGGGAACCTCGCAGAGTGTCCATCAGCGTGGTGGAAGAAGACATCGCAGATAGAAGACAGAGGATGCTGAAGCCGCAAAAGTCCACAGTTTACACAAGAAGGCAGCAAGCAGTCTGTGTCAGAAGAGCGTACAAAACATACGGAACCAAGAAGAATCCTAATATCATTTTAGATAGCCTGAACATGACTGTACCTAAAGGTGCTATGTAAGTTACTACATTTATATTTTTCTAAATTTAATATAAAACTGTAGAAGATTGAATTATGTACATTGAAGATTACTTCTTTTGGTTTCTTTCCTGTGTTTGTATGAGCCCTCTGTGTAGAATAGACCAACTATTTTCCTGCCAGGCAGCTCGTAATAGGCGAGCATAGGTTAACTAGATCACTACCAATATGACCACTGGTGGTAGAGTGCTGTGAAACTCATATATGCATATAACCGCGGCCTATATCCACTAGATGTTGTAGGTGCGCCACTGCCCTGTGGTCGAGCTGTTAGACCTATGTGTAAGTCTATCGGTTACCCTACCCCCCGAACTGGAACACGTACCACGCGGTAGGAATAGGTAAGGCGGTGGATCCCTACCCGGGCGAGTTGCTGTACGGTTGTTGTTGTTGCATTCTGATTGAGAATTACATTGGTCGGGATTAGAATGTATTGTTGTATGATTTTTTTATAATATGTAGTGATAAATACATTAATATCTATAATATTATATAAATACATAGACCGGCACGTTTTGGAATAAAATAAAAGTATCGGGACGTGGACAAATAAAGAAATTGCGTGAAAAAGTTTGAGCAGGAGTTTAATTTTAAATTTGGTGGATTTTTTATGTCTAAGACTACATGAAAAATGAAATATCACTGGGATAAACTGGGCCGTGTAAATAAAAAAATATAAACATCAAAATATGTAACATTCAAATATCCCTACTTGTAGATTAAATTCATTAACAAGTTTAATTTCCCAGTAGCGTTACTCAGACTTTGTGAAATAGATAACTGCAGTTACTCAAAGGTTTACTGAGCGTTTAGTTTACTTGTAACTTAACTGAGAGATGGTAAAAGAGGTCCTTAGAGGAAAAATTTACAACTATGACTAAAGCATATATTGGATACCAATGTAATAGTAGTTTTTAGTAGAACTAGCAAATTGACTAATCAATAGCTTTCATAAGTTAATATAGTAATTTGCAAAATGGAACTAATTTACTTAACAATTTTAACCGTCAATTAGTATTAATTAACGAGTAGTTAATTAATACTTTACAGACATGGTGAAATGTTCAATTTTGTCACTGCTGAAAAAATGTCTGTAGTCCTAGAGACGGCTTTTAAAAGACTAATCAACGGGGTGAATGTTGAATAGTTCTAATAAGTCAATTTCACATTTTCCAGATACGGTTTACTCGGTGCATCTGGATGCGGAAAGACGACACTTCTCTCGTGCATAGTGGGTAGGCGTCGTCTAAACTCTGGAGAGATATGGGTCTTAGGTGGGAGACCAGGCGGGCCAGGAAGTGGTGTACCGGGTCCCAGGATAGGTTATATGCCACAGGTAAACATTTTGATACACAATCTTCTGCCAGAAAAAGGATCAAAATTTTTTGATGTAACATCAACAAATTTGAAGTTTTTTGGGAGTTTTATTAATTTATATGTAATATATTATAGATAAAACATATTCTATACTAGCTGTGCCCGCGACTTCGTCCGCGTTTTTATTGACACGATTTTATCGTTTTATTCAACACATTTCTGAAACAAAATTTTAAAATATAAGTAGCCTAAACCATTCCTTATTAAATAATCTGTATATCAGTGAAAGTCCCGTCAAAATCGGTGATTAGAGAATAGCGGGTGCAGACAGACAGACAGACAAGAATTTAAACAAGCATTGAGTAAAAAGCATTTATTTTAATATTATATGCAGACATTACAATTTCATTAATTTCAATGAATTAAAATGTAGTACCAAATCTGAAAATAGATGGCGCTGTACATTTTTACATTGCGTCTCAATGGACTCGGCCTTAATATACCCAACTTCAGCGTTTTCATTTTTTTTTGTTTATTGGGTCATCAAAACTGAGAAACAGCTTTTTAGCATTTCAAATAATACACTTGTGAACATGTAACAAGCTGTCCTCTTCTAGATGTAAACACGTACAAAAACATATAACACAGCATGTAACTTCTAGATGTAAACACAGCATGCAAAATTTATTTAATTAGATATTATAATCATCTAATACCTTTAAAAGAGCAATTCTTAATTCTATCTAGCTAGGTTTTATTTTCAGGTTTCGTTTATTAATCGTGTTTTCATTGAATAAAAAGTTATGTCTTTATAATACAAAGCAAAATTTCGCTAACACATCGAAATTAGATAACTCAGTTGGTAAATCGGGGCCTGAAAACTCGGAAATACTGTTTCAAATCTCAGTCCGAATGTTACTTTTTTTTAAAAAGAAGTTCCTTCTTTTTGAGAAAAAAACTCCAAAAATTCCAAAAAAAACCTGATGTACTAAAAGACACCGAGCGAAGCTCGGTCATCCGGGTACTAATATTAATACGTGAAACAACAAAAATCCCCTTTCTGCGAAAACTGTTCGGATAGAAGAATATGAAAGGCACACTTTTGCTTTATGTGTAGGAGAAATACAGAACGCTAATATTTTCCATTAATTGTGCTTAGAAAGTACATTAAACCAATAAAGAAAACATTGCAAACACTACCGTCTGTTTGTGTGTTTGTCAAATGCATGGTGCATTTGACAAACACACAAAAACAGGTATTTGTTACACGCATACATACTCTCTTGTCAAATTGTTTCTTTGTTTGTCATTTTAAGTTTTTGAAGGTTTATATTTCCGAATATATCGGTCAAGGACATTTAGCAAACGATAATAATGAGTTTTTACGAAAAAAATGTTTTAAATCTTTAATTAAATTATCGCAAATTAACTTATAATTTTAATTTATTACGGTCGAATTTCGACCACCGGGTCCGGATCACTGATTATAATAAATGTTCCATATATACATAAAATAATTGCATTTATTCTTCATACAAATGTAATTCTAAAATTATGTATACTTGATACATAATTGCATTAAATTATTTTGTTATTCCTATTAACATGGTAGTTAGGATCTTGATTACGTTTGTGTTTTTAAATTGTTATCTACATAATGATATGAACAATTTGAATTTCGAACATATAAACAACTATCAAGGTTTTGTCAGTTTTTTATGTTAAAAACTAACTGTACCCGGCGCGCTTTACGACGCCAACAACGCCAGCGCCACCTAGTGGGGAGTGACACCAGTGAGCATATCATACAAACCTTCTCAGTAAAATATATACCAATTTTCATTATAATGGGTCCAATAGTTTTTGAGTTCATCGATGAAATACAGACAAACATTCATTTAAAAAAAGTATCTCCATGCCTATTATCCCCGAAGTATACCTCTGCCTACCCAGGCAGAGGTGTACTAGTATATGCACGACTCGTAAGTCCAAAAGATATACTAGAACACCCTCAAGTACATTAGTAACATTAGTCAAGGTACTAGGTACCATTAGCCCATGATGTGATAGGTAGCAAGCCTATCGCCACTTCGAGCACATTCTAATCGGCAATGTAATAATGCTTACTCAGAATAATCTAAAAACATTTAAGAAAAGTTGCCCGACCTGGGAATTGAACCCGGAACCTTACGCGGTAAACGGACTTAACAGACAGTAAACATCTTTCGTATTACCCACAATTATATCCCCCACCCCCATTTTAACCCGTTGTAAATAAGTTTGTGAAGTCTTAAGCTTAAAGCTCCTATATAAAACACTGTCATTTAACTCGCTCGGATACATATGAAAAATGACCCCGCAAGATGTGAGCCGAGACCTCATTTCGAAACATTATTTAGCAGTTTAGATGCCGGGAAAATGGTAAATCTTGATAAATGATACCATGTATTAAATCTTAAATTTCCCATCCTTAAAATTTTCCCTAAAATTTCTTTACACTTGCCCCACTTACAAAAGTGAGAAAATACTCGTCTTACTAAAGGACTAGAGTTAACAATAATAATTTTCCCCTGTGTTGGTCCGGGTCCTCTGTGTAAAATAGATCATCTGTATCTTGTAAACATACACATGCATTTAGTAAAAAGTGGTTTTAATATTACATACAGAGACTCCCAACTTTATTTATTTGTATAGATGAAAGTTAATCGATCATACACTACAATCTTACAAAGTTTTATCAAAATCCATCAATTTTGTGTGTTATGACTATGAGGGTGGAACAAAAAAATATTTTCAAATAAACGCCACTTACGCGGTGACGTCTCCATGATAAAACAGAAGCGCTGAGCTGTATTCAGCGTTAAATTAAAATTATAATTAATGAAGGTACATTTTACTAAGTCAGTATATTTTATGGGAAATTACCTTTCCTTTAAGAATCTTTCTGTTTTATTTATTAAATATTTATATTTAAGATGGCTGCAACGGCCTTATGGTACGAGCTTCGGACTTCCGTTTCGGTAATCTAGGTTCAAACCCCACCATGTATCAATAAGTTTTTCTAACTTAAGTACATTTTTAGAGTGCTCTTACGGTGAACGAAAACATTGTGAGTTAACCCGGACGATGGATTTGCCAACTGTCACATCATGGGACTTAATATCGTAGGCTAATCGTGGGTGCAGATGTACCTTTGCCAACCCTTACGGGGATGTGGGCCTGACGATATTTATTTATTTATATTTTATTGTTATTGACAAAAAACTGGAAGAACTTTTCCTCGTTTGTTAATAACAGTCGTAGTTTTTATTCACTGTGAAATCCTTCGAATGTTTTTCTATGGCTCTTACACCATTTATAACTTAAAAACGGCCGAAGTACTTTGGCAAAAAATTGGTGGGGAGGTAGCTTAAAACTATAACTATATGTAACTATAACACAGATAAGATAATTTTATCTGGTTCGGTTAAGTTATTATGATATTTTTTATGCATATTGGGTAGATCTGATAATCTATTTTTTTTCTGTCTTTATTTTCTGACTAACCTCTGGAACGGGACTTTCACTGGCAAATAGCTGATTTTTTTTATGATATTGGAAGGCAAACCAACAGACGGATTTCCTGATGGTAAGAAATACACGTCGCCTATAGACACCAAAGGTGGAAATGGTGCGTTGGCAACTTGAGGCTGGGATGGGAAGTCGCTTGCATGAGTAAGTTCACCGGCTACCCTACTCTCCAAACCATAACACTGACTGACAATGGCGAGCACTGCCGCTATTGAGGCAGGAATAGGTAAGGCGGTGGTACCAAACTTGCTGGTTGCAAGACTCTACCACTTAGTCAATGTCACGGTGTTGGTGACAATAGACCCTGTGCTCGCCTCTTACGAGCTGCCTGGGTGTAAGGCGGTTGTACTATTCTACAAAGGAACCTGGACCAAAACCCTGTTTTTTCTACATTAGCGCCAGGACGAAAAATTAGAGGAAGCATTATCTACTGCCTCTTGCTAGACTTAAGTATATCTTAAAAAAACTTGGAGGTAGCTTTGCTACGATTGGCCCATAGGTTTATTGCTTCATACAATTATAGTCTGGATAGCAGGAAAAATTGGTGCACCTACTTACTTACTTACTTATAGCGTATTATAAAGATTCTCCCAATGGCAAGAGGATAATGTCGCGCATAGACACCATAGAATTGACCTGGTGCGTATCACGTGTACAAATTTACCGGCTACCCAAACCTCGAGCACGGAATACAATAACAACGAACATTGACGATATGACGGCAGAGATATGTAAAATGCCTCTCGCCACTCTACTGTTTAGTAAACTTAAATGCCTTAAGTTTCGTTTTTTTTCCCTTCACTTCTTTTCTTCGTACTTTGTAATGTTGGCAAGCCTGAGTCAGTGCTACACGACATATTATTATTCAGCCTTGAGCCGATATTGTGTTGGTTCTTCTTGGTTTACAAGATTATCCGCAAATCTCTTGTAGGTTGCGAGGTTGTGAAACATACTCCCGCGCGTGCCCTTGCCATATTGTTGGTTCGAATCCTACGACCTTATACTGGACAAATATTAGACTCGTATCTTAGTCATAGATTAGAATAGGTTTTAAATATTTGCCATGTATCTTAAACTAGCTGTTGTCCACGGCTACGCTTGTATTATAGTTATTCAGGCTTTCACATATTACTTATTTACTATCTAAATAACTTAATTTTTAGCCTTGATGATGTTATAAGTAAAATCTGTCGGCTATTGAATTCGAGCTAATGTAGGGTTAAAACTAGCGTCCTTGGTAAAACCCCTTGATTTTTTTATCACTCAAATTTGCGATTTAAACACCGCAGTCTTTTTTATTATAATATTTTTTTTTACATTTTTAATTTCTGTTTCTAAAAACTCTTGGCCCATAACATACTTATAATCTTACAAATTGTACGTTGTCCAAAAACATTTCTACCGCTAAAAAGTTAGTAGATTTGGTAATAAAAGTTCACACAGTGATTCACACATATTGCTTTTGAAAGCACTATTATTTTGGTTTTGTAACACCAGTCGTAGGATATTTCATAATGATACTTAGCTGAATGTTACGTATCGATATATCCGTAATACGAAGTATTAAATAAATAATGTCAGTTCGTTTACATAATTGTACACTG
The DNA here is from genome assembly GCA_018236625.1 of Lasaia peninsularis. Taxonomy (NCBI): domain Eukaryota; kingdom Metazoa; phylum Arthropoda; class Insecta; order Lepidoptera; family Riodinidae; genus Lasaia; species Lasaia peninsularis. The sequence continues at coordinate 7,098 of DVZL01001243.1, forward strand.
AAAATGAAGTATCAATTATCAGTTTGTCAGCTTCGAGTTTCGACGACCTTATCGTCTGTTAGTAGTAATCTAGTGATTTAGGTCATAATTAAGTGGTAGAATATTAGGCGGTAAATCACCTTATTCATAGGTACTTAGTCCTACTTATCCATGGCGCCATAATGTCATATCGTTATGTAGTCTATGTCATGTTGCGTAGCGAAGGGTCCTGGGAATATGAAAATAAAAATGCAAGAAAATATATGCTTAGATATTATACAATACTGTAATTATAAATTATTGATATTATTTTGATTACTTTAAGACTGCCTAAAATTAACATAATAATTATTAATTTTTCTATAGTAAAACGTTTAATTATTTAATTAATAAAATGCTATAGTAGGTACAATAGAAAGCTTAAGTTGGTTGGACTTAATTATGGTGAGATTAATTCTTTATTAATGAAAGCCAAAGTTTTAAAGTTGGAACATAGTATAATATAAGAATAAGTCAAGGCTATGACACCTACACTCGCCCACAAACATGACGTCATGCCGGAACACGTTGTGAAGTCACAGGCGACTGAGAAGTCGTGAAGGCTATCGACGCCATTTTGAATATTATTCAATAAGTAACTTAAGGATATTGCTGAATAATTTTACTCATTAATAATCTTATTATTGTTTTATTAAATAGGTTTAGGATTCACTTAATAAAGTAGTGAGATTTATGTTTCGTAGTTTTGAATTATTAAAATGTGCTAGGTTATTTATTTTACTAGGAAACTTGTATTATCTATATTATTTTAAATATTTTGATGGAAATCTGTTGCTCAATCTGACTATTTTAGTCAGATTGAGCAACAGATTTCCACTACTGAGCGGATTTTGATCAAAGTTGTAGGTAACTTACATACCTGAATAATACGTACACTGTGGAAATACTAACATTTGTACTTGGTTTTATCTTTGCCAATTTATTTGCACAGATATAATTGGCGGGAACAATTATCAAGTTTTTTGTCATTGTTTCTTTATCTTTATTTATTCGATCACTCTTCCACTACACAATAATAATTGTCAAAAGAATACAAAGTGATGATAGCCTGATTAAATAAGTGAGAGTCTGACGCTTGTCGTAGGTACAAGAACCTGTGATACAAGTTACCAGTGATAGCCCCCCGTGATATTAACAGACAATATACTCGTAAATAAGTTCTAATGATTAGACCAACAATGAAACAAAACTATTTTACTACGATTTGTGTGTGTTTGTGTATGAGTGTCCCACGTGTTAGTCCGGGTTCTCTGTATAGAATAGACCATCTGCCCTCATACCAGGCAGCTCGTAAGAGGCGAGCATGGGTTACTGGGTTACTACCAACTTTACCACCGGTGGTAGAGTGCTGTGCAGCAACTCGCCCGGGTAGGAATCCACCGCCTTACCTATTCCTGCCGCCATAATGATATTGTCGTGTTCCGGACCGGAGAGTAGAGTAGCCGGTAGACTTGCATATAAGGTCTAACAGCCCGACCACAGGACAGCGTTGCACCTACAACATCTATGGTGTCTATAGGCCACGGTTGTCTCTTACCATCAGAAGACCTATGTGCCTATTCGCTATCTTATCCCATAAAAAAAGTGTGTGTGTTTCTTTGTTTGTACGTGAGGATAATTTAAGATTATCTTTTGAAATGGTGTTTAAGTTACGTGACAAATTTTATATTATTTTATTATTTATTATGTTTTTAATGAGAAAGGGCAAGCTAATCTACTAAATCTAAAGAACTATCGAAGTTGTGGAAATAATAACAGATGCAACATTGACAAAATAGATGTAGGTACTATGCGAATGTGGATTTATGTACTATGTAGGTATTCCATTGATATTCCACACCCAAATTGCTCGTGTGTCATCCGGGGGTGGTGTCAAGAGTCTTTAAAACTGGCATTTTGTCTGAGGAGATTAATGAATGTGGAGGAAGCATAATTGTAGGAATCGTGACACTTGGCACACGATATTGTCTGTCAATACTACAAGGAACTTAGCGTGAAGATATTAATATATATAAAATAATAATAATCAATAAATATGACTGGACAAATTATACAAATTGCTCTAACCGTAAAGTAAGCAAATTGAATGTTTGTGTAATGGGTGTTAGACAACGATACTCATACGTAGAAAATACTTAAATAGATACAAGAATACATTTAATAAAGACCTAGACCCGATAATACAGACATGTTCATCACACAAATGTCTGTCCCCGTCGGGAATTGAATCCGAGCCTCGCGGTTAGTCAATGGGGTTAGGCGTGTACACTAGCCACTCGACCAACGTTTATTTGTAACTTTTAATGTTGTATTGAAGTGTAGTAGTGTATTTTTATGTTAACATTTAAATTAAGTACCACGTTATTGTACTATTGGGCGATGGAGTCGTCACATTCCTATGGCAAAATATACAATATACTAAAGTGTGGCCTTGGCCTTAACTGCATGCGCGTTGTAGTCTTTTTCATGCAACATACTGCTGTAGTCATTGCACATCTATCCTTCTATTCCTTCGAGGTTCTATTGAATAATATAGTTGTTGGTCTATCAACAAACAATTGGCGAATCATCAACGAAGTAATCGAATTAAAATTCTAATCGAAAATAAATGTATGCAAAAAAATAAAATTGGGGTGTCTGTATGTAATATTAAAAGTAACCGCTTTTTACTAAATGCATTTATTTGTTTACAAGGTATACCTATTTATGAAAATTATATTTTTTAGGATTTTTTTCTGTCTGTATGTCTTTGTACCCGCTAATCTCTGAAATGGCTGGACCGGTTTCAATGGGACTTTCACTGGCAGACAGCTGATGTAATAAGGAATGGCTTAGGCCACGTTTATTTTAGAATTTTATTTTAGAAATGTACAAAATAAAAATAATTAAATAAAAACGCAGACAAAGTCGCGGGCACAGCTAAAATAATAATATGCGTGGTTTAACTGCTTATTGGCTTGAATTTTTATCATCAAATTTTCATGTACATTAGATATAATAGATAGTTTACCACACCAATAATAGTACTTCTGACGTTAAGAGTATTTATTGATTTCAAATTTGTGGTCATATTTACGAAATTACGAGTATCTTTAAGATAATTTCGTATTTATCAAGTGTCAAGTGCAAATCAGACTTACACAAGAAGGGTTTGGTAATATCATTTGAATTGAAAATAAACGTAAAAAGTATTAAAACTAGTAAGGTTCGATTGTATTTTGTAAAACAGTAGCAAAACAAAAGTTCATATGTGCGTGCGCTCGTGCGTACCTGCGCATATGTGTATATATACACCTGTGGCAGTGTGTCGTAGTTCCTAAAGTAATGACTCGATTGTGATGCAGATCGTTCGAGATAGTTCATAGCTAAAATATGGCAATCTAACCAGACGTTCAAGGTCAGAAAAGTTGTGAAGGTAAACTACTACTTTTAGTATTTTCAAACTTATTTAAAACCTGTGCATGTATGTGTGCGTGTGTGTGTGTATGTGTGTGTATGTTCTATAGGTGTACAACTTGTTCTGTAAAGCCCCATGATGTAATTAATTCGCATTAGTCTGACGTAACGACCGCAAAGTAAGCGCACTTACTCCCGCGGCCCACGCCTTGTGTAACCAAAACCTATCAGCATAGATCTGATTCTATTTAAGTACCCTACATAGCCCCGCATTGTCGAATAACAATCACTTCATTATGAACTAGATATTTCCCTTGGTTTTGTTTGCTCAACTTCGCCTTTTTAGGGTTTCGTATCCAAAGACTCCACTGTCCGTCTGTCTGTCACCGGGCTGTATCTTGCGAACTGTGATAACTGATATTTCTGTTGCCGTTACAAAAAAAATACTAAAACCAGAATAAACTAAATATATAAAGAGTACTCCCATAAAGCAAACGTGATTTTTTGCCGTTTGCAAAAACGATATTTTTATTGTTTTTGTGTTACCCCCGGTGTGAATATAGGTAGTGTTTTAGTATCAACTCATCATATTTATTGCTATGCATGTCAAAAATTACCCTTATTGCTGAGTACTCTGACAGTAAAGGAAAACATCGTGAGGAAAACCGGGATTTGTGCCCGATATGGCGACAGATTTGCCATCTGTCTGACTTGACATCATGAGACCTAATATCGGCGGCTAATCGTGGGTGCATACATATGAATTCTCTACCTATCCTCACACCCTCTACCTATGCTTTCGGGGATGGTTTTCTTTTCGAGAATGTTCGTGTTTTTTTTCTAAGTGGATTGCTACGTCATAAAAAGAATCACGACACAGTATAATTTGTGTATGAATATATTTTATTATACATAATATTTGTGGATACGTTACTTTTGTATTTACTTGTTTAATTTTAGTAATGTTTAATGTCCCACTTGATTGTACACCGTTTACGTTTTCCTATTTTTTTTGTTTATTTTTTACACTATAGCTGGCAAAAATCTCTTTTGTAGGAGATAAGCTCGCCCTTTGTACTGTAATATCTTTAAATTATTGTTTTTGTTAAGTTGATTTGTGTACAATGAAGAATTTAATAAATAAATAAATAAAAATACTATAAAACATAATCGCTTTCCGCACTTGTACACCACCTAATTATACTAATCTACAAATACGGTATGTAAAGGTGTTGCAAAGCTGGATTCATTTTATTTTTGTCAATATCAAAAGTGGTTTATTATCTGGATAATACGCCTGAATTGACCTTTGGCAATTTCTACCACCTTTAATACTCGCTATTATCATGTTCTAATAGAGTCGTCCGTCGTCGAACGTCCTGGCATAAAATTGCCAATAGCTGCAATATTTATCATATTTATTTATATGCATGTGTAATTATTACTATCATGAAATCCATATGCTTCTTTGTTTGACAATCTTTTTTATGGGATAAGACATTGAACAAGCACACAGATTTTCTATCCATATTTATTTATTTACTTAAAAAAAATGCTCAAAAAAATATGTTAGATGGTATTCTCTACCGGTCAACTTAACTCAGTTAGAAATATAACTTGAAGGAGTCCACAGAATGATTAATTATTTCCGACACCATAGATGTTGTAAGCTAGATGTGCAAATTTACCGGCTCCCTCCAGACCAGAATATGACAATGTCATTATGGTGGAAGGAATAGGTAAGGCGGTGGATACTCGGGCGAGTTGCTGTAGAGCACACTACCACCACCGGTCTTGTTGGTTCACCCAGTTAACCTATCACCACATGTAGAAGGCCTATTCTACACAGAAGAGCCAAACCAACACGGGGAAAAATACAAGATAATTATAAAATCTTTACGATAAAAAAGTGACGTTATCAACCACACAACGTTCCTGTCCAATCAAATAGCAGAAAATTTTAAGCCTGTGATTTGATTTGTCGAAGACGTTAATGAGGTGATGACGTCACTTTTTTTAACGTGAATAAACTATAGTAACTATTCGGTTACATTATATCAAATCCTAGATGAATAGTTAATTTGGTTTTTATGATAAATATAACATAAAACTTACTGAAATCTAAACCATGATAGATTTGTTGAGTAATAAAAAATATATCTTCAATAGATTTTTCCTGTGACGACATACACCATTGATGTTATAGGTGCATCACGGTCTTATGACTGAGGTATTAGGCCTAATGTACAGTTCTACCAGATATCCGCGTCACCAATAGGTAAGGTGGTAGACCTCTACCAAGGCAAGCGCAGTACTCTACTTCTAGACGTTTTATTGACCTATTTAACATGCGATCGCTTCTTACTTCGCTACTTGAGCCAGACACGGAAGTAGATGATCTATTCTATGCAGTAGATCAAAATCAACACATGGAAAATATAATATATTAACCCACCAAACCAGAGATAGAGTCGGTAAAACCTCAAAAATCATGAGCAGCAAAACTCTTGTAAACAAAATTATGGCCTAACATAGGTATTACCTATAAAAAAATCCTATCTTACCTTTAAACAATTAGGAAAACTAAAAGGTAAACTTCGTAAATCTATTTGTTCTCAAAAACACGATTGAAGACAATCGCTCCACAACACCTCCACATTTCCGTATTTTGTTTTTCCTGTCAAGGACAAAGGCCAAGATTTCCCCCACTGTTTGCCTAATTTTAATGTTGGTAATGGTACTTAACCAATAAAAAACCTTACAATTATCTCGTAGAATATTCTCACACAGACAATTGAATTACATATTAAATTGCACAAAGCAATAACATCAACTATGAAACAAATATAACAAAACCTTACCTTATTAACTTATTTTAAAACACAAAACTTAAAACTCCGCAAGCACTTAGCGCTCACCCACAATGTATCACACAACACTCGTCCTTATGTGCATCGAAATTAACATCACATTCCTTTGGAGCTAATTCAAAAAAGTTCACATCCTTGGACTGACCAATACATCCAAATCTTTATTGAAATCTGTGTTCGATTGATTAAACATTAACGTATTTAAATTTCGAACAAATTCGGAATGTTTCAATTTAAATTTGAATGTTCGTTTTCGTTTGTAATCGTTTTTATTGTCATGGCGACCGCGCGTTTCAAACTCGAGTTTGTTACTGGCCAGTTGCGCAGGCAGTCAACCGGTTTGAACGAGCAAAAAGGTCGTATATCGATTTTTTTGCTGTACCAAAGTCGATTTGAGATCAAAATAAGAAGATGATGTCAGAAAAGGACTACAACTCGTTGTACCATAACGGGAGTGTTGAAATCGTCGACCTTAAAAGAAAATTCATCATTTATCAATAATGATCTGCCAAACCAGATATCGTACTGTAAGGCCCGTTAAAACACAGCTGGACATAGGCCTTTCCCAAAGTGTCATTGAAATGTAAGAGTTGTGGCTAAAGGTTTTTAAAATCTCGTAGTTGTGTTGAAAACGGAACCCTTTTAATTTCGTCCTGTTCCATTGTCATTTTTATGTAATAAATAAGAAAACAAGCACATTTATTTTCTGGTAATAATAACATCTATAGATACCAATTTATTGATAAACTTGTTTTCATAGTAGCGTAAATGGGTAAAACGTTTGTACCAATTTCGGCGGGTGGTCGCAAAATCGGGACACCCACTTATTGTCCCGCTTTTAAAATTTAAAAAACCTTAACATAAAAAACGCCTTTTACGAGTAATTGGTTGGGAAAGAATTTTTGCAAGTAGTTGTCCTGTATTCTTTTATTAGATCAGTAACCAGGCAACCACTGTTACTTTTCAATAAATAATAAAAATATCTTAGCAACAAAACTCTAGTAAGCCTATTTCTAACTGTAGATAGATTATTGAAAACGGCCATTAGATGATCTAGAACTATCTGATGTCAAAATGTCTCTTCTTCTAATATTGTTCTAAAAAAGAAGAAAACTGACAAACTGATGTAGCAATTTTTCAGTAGAACGTCATTTGTCCACATTTTTGTAGAACACCTTGAAGTACCTGGACGAAAATATCTCTCTTCTTCTAATATAGTATTGAAAAAATAAAAACTGACAAACTTAAATAACAGAAGGTTGACATCTGATGGATTATTTTTTATGATATTGGAAGGCAAACAAGCAGACGGATTTCCTGATTGTAAGAAATACACGTCGCCTATAGACACCAAAGATAGAAATGGTGAGTTGCCAACCTGAGGCTGGGATGGTAAGCCTCTTGCGTGAGTATGTTTACAGGTTACCCTAAATATATTAAGAACGGTAGAAAACCCTAAATATATTTTATGAAAATGTTATTACTATTTTTTCCTCCAAAAATACCCCCTTGAACCCAATCTTATTGTAATAAACGATAGAATAACACTACAATTATAATAATAAACTGTTGTTTAAAATACTGGAAAACTATGGAAGCTGGAAAAGAAAAAAATGACTAAGCGAGAATAAAAACTGACATGAATTTAGTCAAAAAGAGAGGTAATGGAAATTTTAAATTCAATGAATTCAAATCTAATTCTACAACTAAAATGATGTATAAAAACCTCTAAAGTAATATTTTTTTACTGTAAACACTAAAAAAAATCTACAAAATCATGAATAGTAATTATAAATTAATGTTATTTTCCAGCAAATATTTTACACTTATGTATGAATAATTTTGTAATATTACTGTAAAGGAAACCAAAAATATGTATTATGCATCATTATAATTCTTATATTTAGTTCGGCCTTCGAGATACATACTAATAGTTGTTTAATGTCCAAACCCGGAAAGTAGATACACTTTATTTTAATAATGTTTTAATGGATGTCGCCATTACAAAAATCTCTTAAAAATTAAGAGCTCGAGTAAAAAAACAATTAGTATATAATTAGTAAGACACAGATGGTTTCTAACTAAGGATTTTTTTTCGTCCTAGTCTTATCTAATTTATACATCAGAAGATATCGGTATCGGTCAGCTAATCTAGGGTATTCGACAAGGTCACCAGCTTTAAGCGAATACATAGAGCGCCTGCTATCTGACCACTGAAGCCCCGAATAAAAACCAGGTCCAATTCTAGATGAGGTTGAATCCGAAAACACGAATTTGGTTTTCCTTAGTATGTATTACTTCATCGTCAGAGTAATTACAAAATGTACTTAAGTCAGGAAAACTCTATGGTACGTAAAGTGGCTCAAACTTAGATTATCAAAGTCCGAAGCACTAACAACTACACATAAAAAAGAATTTAATATTTTTTTAACAAAAAAATATTTGAAACTATTAGTGCATGTGGTCAGGGTCCAATACAACATTGATATAAGAAAATCTAGGATAAGTCCTAAAACAGAAAATAAGTTTTTTAGAAGGACCTCAATAAATATTTAAAGGTCAGCATATCTGCAAGAAATCAATTTAAATTTTATTGTTAAACTTAAAAAAAATATTCTTTTTGTGTTTGTTCATGTTTCAAAAATTCGATATCGGACTACCTTTAAAATGTAACAAAACAATAATTCACATTTTTTAAATGAGAAATACATGTACTTTTTCAGATATAACTTGTTATTGGAAATTATTTTTGAAATAGCCAACCCGTTTCGATTTTTAAAGTTTTAGGCCTGATGATGCTGTTAAAAGTTCAAAAATAATTTCCAATTATAAGTTATAGGTATGTGAAAAAGTACATACGTTTGTTATTTAAAAGATGAAAAAGAAAAAATGTAGTCCTAGCAGTTATTAGTATTTGTAGCTAATACATTTTTTACATATTTCACAACCTAGGGGTTAAATTTGAAATTTGCCCTATGACCAAACACTTTATTTAGCCTTTTATATATTTAAGAACTACCTAATTTTTGTAGTCACTTATAAATATTTAATATTATTTAGTCTTGGTAATATGCATATGTTATACATATGTGCATATTCATATATACCTTAATCAATTACTGCAAATATGCGGCTAGCTCACCTGAGCTGGTTTCTAGTTATACTGGTTTTGTAAACAGATTTACTCTTTGTAAAAACAAGTTATTCTTAGAAGATACTTGCATAAGTAAGCTATTTTTCATTGCAAAAGGTCAAATATACAATTTACTTAATTTTACACCTTATTATATTCGTTATAGATTCTAAATTCGTATGTATTATTTATATTATATTATAGGTATGCATCATAATATTATGTTTAATACATTTTATTTCTTCCGTTACGGTTATTATTTTATGTAATAGAAAACATTTGTATTTAATTTACATTTAATAACGGTTTCCCTCGGTTTTGCCTGAGATTTAAAGTCATTATAGATATTATAGATATTGCAGTGCAGGCTTTCAATTGCCTATTTAGGGTTCCATACCCTCACCCTATAGGTAAAATGGAACTAAGAATCCGCTTTCCGTCGGTCTATCCGTCTGTTTGTATTTATGTAGTTTATGTGTCACCAAGCTTCATCTCTCGAACCGTAATAGCTAGGCAGTTAAAATGTTTACAGATGATGTATTTGAGTTGTATAACAACAAACACTTAACCACAGAATAAACTAAATATATGAAGAAAGCTCCCATACAACAAACTTATTTTTTTTTTGCCATTTTTATAAACAATGCTACGGAACCCTTCGTGCACCAGTCTCACTCGCACTTGGCCGATTTTTTACTTTAAAGAACTTAAAAATAGCTTGTATTGAAAATATTATCATACCTCTATCCCCAAAGTTGTAGGCAGAGGTACACACTTACGCTTCGATGAATAGCCGACGATATTATCGTCCTATGATATGATAGGTGGCAAGTCCGTTGCCATATCGGACACAAATCCGATCTAAGGCAACGTTATATACTTCAGGTAAACTTAAATCACTAATGGAACTTGTATTGAAACTTCTAAGCAATCGTGTACTTCATCAACAAGGATACTATTTGAATGCAAAATGTAGTCAAATAGGGAGAAATATTATGTATGTTATATTAAAAATAGTTCGAAATTTCAGTTCATTCAGTTCAAAAACAAATAACTGAACTCGAAACTAAATAATATGACTTTCTCTGACATTTTTATTTAAATTTCGAATTTCGCGCCAATCCACAGATAATTAAATATGAAAATACGTTTTGTGAAATCTTCAATTTCATAGGTAAGAGCTATCATTATGTTTTATCTGAATCTGAATGACTCAGTCAGGAGTGACATTTGCTGACTGAGTCATTCAGCTCAGCCATAATGCTGACGCTGAAATGGTGAAACCGGTTAAAAATAAAATAAATGGTGGAAAAAGTCTAGAAAAATGATTGACTAAATGACATTGAGGATGAAACTACAAAGAATGTTTTACTTTGGGACTCACACTGATATTTAAATTAATTATTATAATAATTACTTTATTGCACACCAATACATTTACATTTAGGAGAACAAATAATTATTCTTATGATAGTTAAGCTTACATTCATTTGTATGCAAAGGCGGTCTTATCGCTTAGTAGCGATCTCTACCAACAAACCTTGCAAAATAAGAACACGGAAATAAATTGTATGAGTTCGGGCATAGGTGCTAAAAGTCTATATATAATACATGTAATACCTAATTATAAAACAAGTAAAATAAATATACACATACTCAAATACATTACTAAATACACTCACTAACGCTACATGACAACTGATAATGATTCCTGATAATAGTCTGAAATTTGTTTAATGAAACTGTAGCTATAAGTAAATCGTATACCAAATCTATGTTTTTTTCTGGGATTAGCTCACCTTTGTACACACTTTGGGAGTGAACACAAGTGCGGTAGCCGGTAGACTTACTTATGCGGTCTGACAGGCCGAACACAGACAGTGACGCACCTACAATATCAATGGTGTCTATAGGCCACGATTGTCTCTT
>DVZL01001244.1:0-18463 GCA_018236625.1 Lasaia peninsularis
TCGATTTTGATACGAATTTGATATCTGAAAATAAATATCGAAAGTTGATATATCGCGGGATAACATATCGCTAATTTATATCGTTTTTTTTTCTGAAAATATATCGATATTTTTAACCCAAGCCTAAACTGTACTTAGTGATGAAATAATTTATTTAGATAAGGATTAATAGCGTGAGTAAAATAAACGCGTTTAAATGTAGTCCAAAAAAATTCAAGAATTTTAAATAAACAATTTTTTATTGTCTCAATCGACAAATAGATATAGTGTGTCGCGGACTTTTCTGTAGATATTTATAAGATCTACAATTATTTGGAACATTATATGGTTCTATCTTTTATAGTTTAGGCAGCGTACGTAACTTTCCTGATTGATTTTTTAAAATTTGTGTCCGAAAAACCCAAATATGTAGTAATGTGTACAGTATAATATAGCTTTCGAATGTTAAAATAATTTTTAAAATCGTTCCAGCAGTTTTTGAGCCTATGGATTACAAACTAACAAATAAACAAAGTTTTCCCCTTTATAATATTAGTGTATTCAAAAAAACTTATGTTTTTTTTACGATATTGGAAGGCAAACAAGCAGACGGATTTCCTGATTTCCGTCGCCTATAGACACCAAAGGTGGAAATGGTGCGTTGCCTACCTGAGGCTGGGATGGTAAGCCAGACAAGTAACTTTTCTTAAAAATGTTTTTCAGATTTTCCTGAGTAAGCATTACATTGCCCGGGATTTGAATGTAACCGAAGTGGTGATAGGCTTGCCACCTATCATACCAGGGCCCTAGTACCTTGGCTAATTGTGGGTGTTTTAGTTTAATTATTAATTAGCCTCTGTTGTGTAACGATACGGCTGTCCCCTGTTAAGACCGTTAGCCGCGTGGGGTCCTTGGTTCAATTCCAAGGTCGGGCAACTTTTTTTATGATATTGAAAGGCAAACAAACAGACGGATTTCCTGATGGTAAGAAATACACGTCGCCTATAGAGTATAGACACCAAAGGTGGAAATGGTGCGTTGCCAACCTGAGGTTAGCCTCTTGCGTGAGTAAGTTTACCGGCTACCCTACCCTCCAAACCAGAACACGACAATGGCGAGCACTGACGCTATTGTTTCATGAATAGGTAAGGCGGTGGTACCAATCCAGGCGAGTTGTTGCAAGACTCTACCACCTAGTAAAAATTCGTTCTCTCTTATTTTCAGATATCTTTAGACTATAAATTCCTAGATGCCATATTCGAAGTACTCCACACTGTCCTCAGCCTACTGGATCCCACAACGGAGCCCTATTGTGAAATCACCTGGACCTCTTTCTTTATGTTGTTTGAAGGGTACTTCAGTGTGCTAAATAGTATGCTGTTGTCCAGAGAAGAACTATTAGAAGACCGGTAAGTTTTATAATTATCTAATTTTTTATCATCTGTCCTATATAAATGTTGATATGTTTCCTAAATATACCGAAATTACTGGACCGATATCAATGTAATCTTCAGGAAATCGTCACATTGAGTGATCTTGTAAAATTTTGTGGCGAAGATGAATTGAACTTTTTTCAAATCTATTGACGGCTATAGTCACCATACATGTTACTGATGCGTTGTTACATCTTGGGCTACTTGTGCAATTCTAACATCTACTATAAAATACAATAATGGCGAGCATTCTTATAATGACGGCAGAAATAGATAAGGATTACAATTCAGTTGCGCTGCTACAGTTATAATAATTAGCTTTAGTTAATGTTTTTTTAAATGATAAAAAGTTTTATGTGTGTCTATCTGTGCCATCGTAGCTCCTCAAGTCTTGCTAGTGTGCAGTCCATAGACAAAATAAGCAAATAATGAAATAACGTTTTCATTTTTGACCAACAGATGGCCCTGTTACATGCAGTGCTACAAAACATTAATATTGCGTCTCTGTCAAAGATCTGTCAGTGATCAACAATTAGACCAAGATGTGGAACATAAACTAGCAGAAGCTGCACATTCACTTGAGAAGTAAGTTTTATATACATATCTCCATGCCACGTCCTTTGTGGTGGAGGCAGAGAGTATTGAGTGCTAAGTTTCACGATCCCAACATACTTGCCTAGCTCCCTCCATATTCATTATTCTCTTCATACAAACACACCCTATTCGGAGACTCTTGACACCATCCTAGGATGATACGCCAGAAATTCATCATAGATTATCAACCAAGGTCTCCCCGGGTACTATAGCCATCTACATTTGCATTATATATCTGTTTAGTTAATCTTTCATTCTATATACATTACCGAAACATTGGAGGATGGCCTTTCTCATTTTTAAACTGACCCTTTTTTTTAATCCCACTCTTTCTCCGATCTCACTTTTACAAATGCGGTCAAAAAACGTTATACGTTGGGTATGTCATACTAACATACCCAAATCTCACTTCCATAAAGTAACTTTGGGATTGGCACTGTTATAGTGAGTCAAGCTCTATAATGACGAGTAAGTTTTATCCAAATGCAAGTGAGGTTTGTGTATCTTGAGGGTATGTTAATAAACGAATATATTATATCTGTCAGAAATACATCAGTAACCATCAACAGACATTAACCATGTCTTGTGGAAACTGAAAATATTTTGCCTGAGGATGTTATGCGTTTCCAAGAAGGCTAATACAGCCGCATCATAAATATCTGTGGTCATGTTTTTAATGATAAACACATGCACTTTTTCACATATCATTTATAATTGAATATTATTTTTTAAATAATCAAAAGGTTTCGCGTTTTAGTCCTGATGATGCTGTAAAACGCGAAACCCATTGGCTATTTAAAAATAATATTCAATTATAAGTTATATGTAAAAAAGTACATTTGATTCTCATTTAAAAAATGAATATGTGGAAGCGCCAAGCATCAACGACAAATAATATTGAATACATATTATTTATCGTTGACGGCCCTTTCGCTTTCCCAAATAATTGATACGTTCTAATATTGTGAACCTTATGTATGTTGTTGGTCATAATCACATATTAAATTTTTTTTCATTGATTCTGTCATTAAGATGTCATATAATGATATACATACAAAGCTCCTTATAAACTTTTACTTATGGTTCTAAAATTTTTGGATCAATTCTAGTATGAATAATAAATAAATATAATCACACCCATATCCCCAAAAAAGTAGGCAGAGGTATATATGCACCCACGATTAGCCGACGATATTAGGTCCCATTATGTAACAGGTGGCAAGTTACCATAAGAACACCGAAAATGTACTTAAGTTAGGAAAACTCATTGGTATATGGCGTGGTTCGAACCTGGACTACTGAAATACAAGTCCGAAGAATATCCACTAGGCCACCAAGGTCTTAAATATGAGTAAATATCATTGAACAAATTAATTTATTCCCAAAGTATGTGAATTATGTGGTTATGGATTTTAATCAACAATACTACTACTATATAGATATACTTGAATAGATACTAGAATAAGTTTAACAAACAGGTAGAGCTGGATGGATATATAAATCTAGTTAGGTCGATGACATTAGGCATGAATATGATAAACCCGCTAATGAGTAAAGTATAAAAGTTTCATTGTTTTAATATTTCATTTACAGATTAACCCAATCCATTTGCAAACGTAAAAACCACGTATCCCGTATAGCGGCTTATGCTGTAGCCGATATATGCAGCTGGATTGAAGCCAATCCGCCACCTAAAATGGTGAGGCAACACCTGGAAAATTCAATCGCCTTGCTGATCCAGGTCTCTGACTCTACATATGCAATGGCATTTCTAAGGAGGGTCCTAGCAGGGTCTATAGGGCAGATGACTATGACAAACATGTATTCTATGTATAAAAGATATCACAAGTATGTGGGGAATGCATAGAATAAAAATATATTACAAATGTTTATGTTGTTTTTTTTTCTGATTGTATATAATTTCTTCATAGTTGCTAAACATAAATGTATAGCAGGAAACAATGAAAAAATTTGTCAAGTGCGAGTGGGACTTGCGCACGAAGGGTTCTGTACCATTATATATAAAAAACGGCAAAAAATCACGTCTTTGCTGTATGAGAGCACCCTTTATGTATTTGTTTTATTCTATTTTTAGTATTTGTTGTTATATAATAAGTAAAAGCAATAGAAATGCATCATCTGTGAAAACTTCAACTGTCTAGATATTACGGTACATGAGATACAGTGTGACAGACAGACGTAAAGCGAAGTCTTAGTAAAAGGGTTCTGTTTTTTACCCTTTGGGTGCGGAACACTAAAAACCAGCCAAGTGTGATTTGGACTTGTACAAAAATGTGCATCTTGCCGAGTCCAACTTATTTTATTGGGACGTATTTTTTGACAAGTGACTAGTCACCTACCGCCAGATGTGACAATAACGGCTATATGCCAATAATGAATTATACTGTTGTGTTATTTTTCGATAACTGTTGTCATAAACTCATATATTATTAGCTATTAGTTGGCAAAAGGTATAAAATCGTAGTCAGAGAAGCAAGATGCTTTTTTTTACTACCTCTCTTACTCTTATTTACGCACCTACCTAACAAATGCGACATTATTTCAATAGGCAAAAGGTATAAAATCGTAGTCAAAGAAGCGAGAAGTTTTTTTACTAGCTCTCTTACTCGTAATAACAATAGTCAACAACAATAACAGGATGAGCAAGAATTCAATAATTTTGTTATCGGTTGTGCAAGAATAATACGTTATATTATCTGTTGTTGTAATAATGACCACCTCTACACCGGTCTATAGACATTGAAGATCTTATTTACCGCCTTGTTGGTCGAGGGGTTGGCGCATACGTCTAACGCCAACGATCAACAAGAGACTGTGTTATTCCCAAAGGGAGTAGGCATTTGAGTGATGAACACATAGTCTACATTTCCCGGTCTAGGTGTTAATTACATTTATTCTGGTATCGAAAATTCATAAAATATGTAGGTAGTCGTTTAGTTGACAATACTAAATTGTTTATTTATTGCTACATTTCTTCATACATTTTATCAAGAACCTGGTTACGACGCCAAAATACGGAAACTGTGATAGAAGATGCCCTTGCTGCCAAACCGGAACATCGGCAAATGTGACCTGAGGCAGACGGCCCTTTGGTAGGTTTTAGATATATTCACGATTTTATTACATGAAATTTCTTTCATGTGTTTAAGTATTATTATATAACAGTTTCGGTAACAGTATTCTTTATTAATATGAAAGCAAAATCTGAAATGCCAAATGCTTTTAAATTTTGCCTCCAAATTTCGAAATGTCAATGTCATGATTACGCCTGTTTCCTCCAGTCCATATATGGACATTTATTGAAGTCTGTTCACTGATTGGTCTAAATATTATCGTCATCAATGATTCACTTTCAAGTCGTAATCAAAAGTGACGAAGTCTTGAAAATAG
This sequence comes from Lasaia peninsularis, assembly GCA_018236625.1. Classification (NCBI taxonomy): domain Eukaryota; kingdom Metazoa; phylum Arthropoda; class Insecta; order Lepidoptera; family Riodinidae; genus Lasaia; species Lasaia peninsularis. Next base: position 5,418 of record DVZL01001244.1, read on the forward strand.
AATTATCTGTTCAATGAAAAATTATTTTGTATTTTATCTTATCTTGTTTGCTGTCGCATCAGCATTTAAATAAAAACTTTTCCAACATTTCGTAGTAGAAATACGAAGTGTCAAAAAGCCGCTAGTAATTTTAAAAAGGTTGTCTGCCCTGTGTCATTCTAAATTTTTGTTGTAATTGATACAAAATTGTAAAATAACATAATATAATTGCAGTTATTTAATTTTTAAAATAAAATATAATTCTAATAATTAAATTATTCCAAAGAAGTCACAGTATTTAATTTCTATTTAAAAGATATCACATTGATTCGTTTTAAATCATTTTGACACATGCGCTTATTGGTTACTTGAAGAGACGTATTGCCAACTGTCCGGATTCAGTGTCGTTCCGGTCGCCGTTGTGGAGTCGGTGAAGTTAGTGGTGGAATTTTTACGTTTTTAACATCAAAAAATGGTAAGTGATAAAAATAAATTGCAGTGTTTAGAAATTGTGACGTGAAACCTATAATTGGACTGTGTGAAAGTTTAATAAAATAACGCAAATATTACGGAATTTCTACAACCGGTGCCGCCATCGGCCATATTTCGCACAACCCTTCAGAAGACTTCGCACGCCTTTTCACCAAATTCTTGTCACCCTCCAGTGATTTTTATGCCACGTGTTGTGTTCTATTAGAATATTAAAATATGATAAAAACAAAAATTGGTGCGTCATGTCTTATTCGAAATATTAACATAACGAATGGTGTTAAATTTCATAGTGAAAGGTTAGTTTTCGTTACCATAAAAGTCGGCGTCGTCGTTTTCACACTTGTGTTCAATAAATTTGCTTATTCAAGTTATCAGTTACTCCTAGAGGGCATCGAACTCTAGAGGGACTGGCACGTCGCGCAGTCGCTCTATACTTGACCATATAAGGTGTATCTGTCCGTGTGTCGGCCTGTCACAACCATTTTGTTTCTATTTTGGGCATAAATCAACTTGCTGAGCAACTAGACTATCACTTTAATCCTCAATGTCAAGTTCGAAACCTCTGTTAATTAATTTTCACTGATTATCTTAGTGTTGTATATGTCTACGTATACGTTATCGATTAATTATAAAGTTAATGACTCATAAGTTTTAAGATGAATCATACGTCACTTTTTTTGTATGGTACAATGACCTTTCACATCAGTCACTTGTCATCAAAATGACACACTGAACATTATTTTTGTTCATGTACATTGTGAATTATGTACCTTATATTACCAATAGATAGACTATCACCTTTTACCTAACCACCTAATACTTTTACCTAATAGTCATACATTTAGGGATAAAACATTCAGAAATGGGTTTTGGCTGTTATACACTTAATTCAATAAGAAAAAAACATATTTGATTAAATAAAAACATTAATTAAACATATATTCATCAAAGAAATAGGTTGAAAATGTATAAACAATCACTAAACCACATGGACATTCAATTTTGTGGCATTTGCATAAATGCATCCATAGTCTGAAACTAAGTCTTAGTTAACAAGTTTGACAAATAATTATGCTGATATATATGTTTATTGTAATTCAGTTAGAACAGTTTGTATAAATTTTGGTGTAGTTAGATATTGGTAGAGTTGTAAAACCATCTAACCATTTAAGAAAAACCATCTAATCATTTATTTGCTACAATAGGGTTACATTTGGTGTTATTCTTCACAATATGTTCTTAAACCCTGTGCCTGAAATTTTATAATTTTATAATATTATAAAGCTGAAGGAGTTTGTTTGTTTCAACGCGTTAATCTCAGGAACTACTGGTTCGAATTGAAAAATTCTTTTTGTATTGAATAGACCATTTATCGAGGAAGGCTTTAGACTATATAACATCAAGCTGCAACTATTAGGAGCGAAGAAATAATGGAAAATGTGAAAAAAACGGGGAAAATGATTCATCCTTGAGAGCTTCCGTTGCGTGCGCTGCAAAAACGGTTCAAGATATCAAAAATATATGTATAAAAGAATTATTCCTCTTAAAATTATCTACAAAAATGTCCGTGACCATATAATCTTTTAAGATTAACTCAATAGAACCCTTTTATGGTAATCAAATTTGGTCGAAATTAATACATTATTTGTTAAGAGTTATATCAACGTAATCCGTACTAATATAATAAATGCAAAAGTAACTATGTCTGTCTGTTACGCTTTTTCTTATATTTTGATCTTGATGCAAGGATCGGGGTCATGTAGACATTTATTGTTTAAAAATAGCTATTAGTTATAGGCTTCAACACAAATTACTTGAGTACTTAGGTATTTTAAATTGTACTTATTATCTATTCTAGCTGTGCCCGTGACGTCCGCATTTTTATTTAATTGTTTTTTTATTCTAAAATAACAGTAGCCTAAGCCTTTCCTTATTACATCAGTAGCAGCTGTCTGCCAGTGAAAGTCCCGTCAAAATCTGTCCAAATTTCAAAGTTTAGTGGATATGAACAGATAGTCAAAAATTCTAAAAAATACTAACTTGGTATATTTACATACATAGATATATATGTGTTTAGTTTTAATAAGGGGTTGTTTTAATATTATTTCAATTTTATTTATTTGTATAGGTATAAAATATAATCCTCTATTTATCAGTGGACTAGAGTATTACCTAAATATCAAACTATCTCAAAAAGATATATTCATATTTAATTTATTTCTGTGTAAGAAAGAAAATAAATAGCTTAACATACAAAATCCTAACTAATGATGAAAGCTTTATAACAGTGAAAGCATTATTAAAATTGTTGAGAGTACTTTCAAAGATCAATTACACCAATCAAATCTTTCCACTCATTAAACTCATAAGATACATGAGATTGTTAGTGAAATCCAAAACTAATGTTACATTATCATAATTAATGTAAACTTTTTTTCAAAAAAAAAAGCTTCAGATAATTGGAACTGACATTGTCATTTAAATGTATTGATAAAAGATAAGTTTTAAATATTTTTTGTTGACTTAATAATGTTTTTTTTATGTATGTATATATCCATTTTTATTAAACTGTGGTAGTATAGATATTAAAATGTTTGCTTTCAAGGTGTTTGAAAATCATTTAAAAAAAGCAATTTTCTTCTTGATCTATTACACTGTTCTACTTGGTATTCAATATGTTTAACGTCTGATTTTTTAATCTAACTAAATTCTATGAAATTGAATAGTTTAGTATTTTTAAAATTAGCTGAGATTAAAATTTTATTATTGGATAATTCAGAGAACTTTTATATAGTTGGAAATTCAAAATTAAAAAAATGTAATTGGAAACATTTTATTTCCAGCAAAGTTGATACAATTATTTATTTTTATACTGTGTGTTTACCTTTGCAAACTAGTTATGAATTTAATCATTTCGATCCATATGAAATGGAAGCTAGATTTTTTTTAAATAAAATAAACAAATTTTGTCATCACCACTTCCCTAAAAAGGAAGGCAGAGGTACATATACACCTACGATTAGCCGACATTTCTTCAAGATGAGCAATATCCTAAACCTTTATTAGATTTGTTTACCTTTGCAAATTAGTTATGAATTTAATCATTTCGATTCTTATGAAATGGAAGCTAGATTTTTTTTAAAATAAAATAAACAAGTCTTGTCATCCCCACTTCCCTAAAAAGGAAGGCAGAGGTACATATACACCTACGATTAGCCGATATTTCTTCAAGATGAGCAATAACCTAAACCTTTATTAGATTTTAACATGAGGTTTTGGCAGAGTTTTTTTTAGCAGTCAGAGCTGTTTGCCGACTGCAAGACAATGTTATTTAGTCCAACTTTAGAGTGTTGTTTTGTACTTAGTTAATACTATTACTAGCAGCAAGTGACTGAACTTTAAGTGGTTCAGATCACCAGAAAGTCTGTTCATATATGTCAAAAACAAGGACCTTGTTAAATAGGAAAATAAGGATAGTTAAAAATTTTAAGAAGTCACTGATACTCGATTGTCTGGTAGGCATAAAATTAAAAATTCCTCCTGTCGTTGACGAATGATTGTTTAGGAGCTACAACGCCATAGACACAGATGAGTCAAACTTATAACGCCATTGTAATTGCTAATAATAAGCACCTTTTCTAAAAGTTTTTTTTTCATTTATAATACTGGGCTTCATTCAACATACGTTAGGTATTCTTTTTTTGTCATTTGATGAATCATAGCATTATCATTTTGTTGGTTGAAAATAATGATATGGCCTTGAAAAAACATAGTCATTGAAACTAACTTATTTATGTGACATATGTTTTTCCTTAAGCCTATTATTAAGTAGCATATCAACAATATTTTATGGATATTAAAAAATGCACATTAATTCAGTTATCCGCCACTCCCCATTTAAATGCCAATATTGATTGAATTCCTTCAAAAGACAGTTAACTATATCAGGAAATCAAGATATCTTGTTCTGAAGTAATTTGATTAAGTTTTACCCTTCGATGGTTGTAATTGTAAGACTACATTTATCTTTTTAGATCACATTTATCATCTTGATTCACATATGTACACATCTTCACGCTAAATTCTTAGCACGGTAGGCATAGAATATAGTTTCAAGTGTCATGATTACTATGTACTTGCCTAAATTCCACCACTATTACTCCGTTCATACAAACACGCCCGTTTGGAGACTTAACGCGCTTTAAAGTAGTATATGTCCTTAACGAGAGCAAGTAACATCAGCTATCCTTGCAGTGAAAGCCCCTTAAAATCTGCCTGGTTTGGAAGTCTTAAAAAGAGAGAAAATATTTAGGAAGTTCCGTATAAAGCTGTTTTTGTTGCTACTGTATATTTTATACACATTTAGTGTAAAAGCTCTTATTTTAATACTAGCTGTACCCGTCTTCGTCCGCTTTTTTAAATTAATTTTTATATATTTCTTAAATACAAGTAGCCTAAGCCGTTCCTCATTACATTAGCTGTCTGCCAGTGAAGGTCCCGTCAAAATTCAGCCGTTTAGCGGGCACAAACAGACACAGACGAACAAAAATTCTAAAAAATGTTGTTTTTGGTAGATATCCCTTTTTTTAATATTACATAAAGACACTTCAATTTTATTTATTTGTATAGATTATAAACGTTTAATATATTTTTCTAGATATATCTAAAATAGTGAGGAATAGGTCGGAAACGCCATAAAAGTAACTTGATCGTCAGTTTACCTATCGTCATAAGGAAAATATAGGTTTTCTATAAGGCCTTGAAACGTGATAAACTTGTTCACTCGTGAACTAGACGGGTTGATCCTACTAGTCCATATTAATATTGTAAACGCTAAAGTGCGTTTATTTGACCTTCTTTCGCGTTGAAACGGAAACATTGTTCAAAAGTTGGAGAGATATAGGCTCTTTAATCCAACATCTAAATTTAAATCCGGGCCCTCTGCTACGGGCAACATCGTTTCGAACATTTTTTTTTTAATTAAAAAGTTTTTAATGTTATATCGGGTAAAAAAAACCAAACCCAATTTTTCTTTATGGCCACATAACGAGAAAGAAATGCCTAAATCGATTTACAACCTGACCTCGATGTCGTGTTAATACTGGTCTTCAGGGGCACACTCCATAGAGGCACATAAGCGCTGTTTACGCTTTGAGGTAGGATGTGTTCACTTTCATAATCACACAATCTATGAAACCAACATCTCATCAACAAATGAACGACCACTCAAATAACACTCGTGGCTCAGTGTAATAATCCTGTGCACGCCGCTGGTCTTATAAAGTCGTATTGCTTTAGGCACTAAATATCCAACACCAAGGTTGGCAATGCCTCATTAAACACTCCGATATTACAGTCGGCAATTATTGTATGCCATCAGGTATTTCATCTGATTGTTTCGAAAAGAAAAGACATTTCTAAATTTTAAGGTCTATTCATTACCATCGCGATTATGACCCCAATATCTACCCTCTTATATACTTAACGGTATCGTTTTAGTTGCATGTTGCATTTTTCCCCGTGTTGGTCCGGGTTCCGTTGTAAAATAGGGCCACTGCCTTCCACCCAGGCAGCTCGTAAGCGGCGAGCACAGGGTCTATTGTCACTAACACCGTGACATTGACTAGGTGGTAGAGTCTTGCAACGACTCGCCCGGATTGGTTTCACCGCCTTACCTATTCCTGCCACAACAGCGGCAGTGCTCGCCATTGTCGTGGTCTGGTTTGGAAGGTAGGGTAGCCGGTAAACTTACGCAAAAGGCTTACCATTCCAGCCTTGGCAACGCACCATTTCCACCTTTAGTGTCTATAGGCGACGTGTATTTCTTGCCATTACCATAAAAAAATGTACGGATAGACAATTTTATCACTGAATTTAAAATAAGAAGTCACTATAAAATCTGTATGATTTCTGTGTGTATGTGTGCGCCATTATTTAATATGCAATAATCACACGGCGTCAAAATTTCTGCGAAGACTTCCAGATTAGTACTACGACCTTCTATTCCTGTCGCCACAATCTAGTCAGGGGATGGTAAAGTCGGTAAACTTACTTAAGTGCTTAACACCCAAGCCAGCTTTGTTTTTATATTACAATCTGCTTTTTATCCTTAAAAATGTATACGTATACGACGATGCCCTGACGGCTATGCAAAATCCATGCGGTTAGTCCCACGAACAATTGTTAGTATTGAATATATGACTACATTGAACGACTCGGTCGCAATTTATCTTCAAGCGAAACACAATGCATTGCAGTATTTTGTTAGCCAAAAATCAATATCTTTAACTCTTGCAGCAATATGGTGTATTTGTATTTTTTAGCAGTTTTCAACAGCTTTGCTTGTGCAAACTTGACAAAACAATTGATTTCGTTGATTATAGAATTTTTGGAAAGAGAAATTGATTATTTGTCGGCGAGTTCTTGGTATTTTTGGGAAACTGAGTTTTGCCGGATCCTCAGTAGAATAGATCATCTGCTTACCTATCATATAACTCGTAAGAGACGAGTATAGGTTAATAAAAAGGTTATTACCGACAAGACCACTGATAGTAGAGAGCTATGCTCGTCCAGATTTCTACTACCTTGACTTATTACTGATACAATTATAACATGTCGTTTTCCAGTCCGGAGGGTAAAGTAGGCGTTATACTAACTCATTACCCCTATAACATGTCGTTTTCCAGTCCGGAGGGTAAAGTAGGCGTTATACTAACTCATTACCCCTTAAACCCAGCCACAGAACAGCGACGCACCTGTCTAATTCCCTAAGTACTACTGCTTGGCACTATTGGTCGTGTCATAGTTTTTTTCTTCCCTATGACACTACCGGTACTCTAGTACCATGGGTTAACTTGTACTTTCCGTGACACTACGTATATTACGGAAATTTAATCTCAGATGGCACATTCGGCATTTCTAATGTTTTCTGCCTAAAATTGCTTTTCACAAGCTTTTGTCATATCAATCGTCGACCGATTTAGCTGAATTTAGTTGTCTATAGGCGTCGGTTGTCTCTTAGCATCCGGAGAGCCAAGTACTTGTTCGCTGTCTTGCATCAAGAAAAACATCGCGCGTTATATGCCGCATCCTGAATAAAAAAAAGTTACAGAAACACACCCTGTTCCTTTTGAAGTACTAACCGTTTCAAATCCCTTTAAGAATCTCTCGCACAAATCAATATAATATTGAACGCAAATTTTATTCAACTCGATAATTCGCTTGCAAATACACGTGGGCGCGGTTGTTCCTTGGCAAGACGTTTGTTTCTAATATTAACTTTATTCGACGGGTTTCATTTAATAATGTGGATGACGTTATATCTCATTAATGCAGTTTGACGTCTAGGACTTTTTCATTCAACTTTTCTCTGGATTTATGTAGATTTTTAATGACTATCCACTTTACACCATGGGTTCCCAATTAGTTTCCCTGCTTGTAGTAACGAGGAAGAACTCACTTGTGTAATGAAATGTCAACCGCGTATCAACGACGACATTCATATTTTTTATCATTACTATTACAGTTTCAAACTTAATTTACTTTGACTAAGAGATAATTACATCTCATCAATATCCCAGCGTTAAACTTGATTGTTCCTTGCATTTAGGCGTTTTAACTTAGACTCCGCTTTCACAGATATAATCTTGTTTCCTATCGTCGTACCATTTACTAGGTTCGCCTCTATTTAGTGGCTTGATGACGTTCTTGATGCTTTATTTCTTCTCATACAAAGTTGTAACTAAACAAAGGTTGTATCACTCATGACTTAAAGATAATTTATTTCATATTGCTCTGCGTAGCTCTTATTGGGAACCTAGTGATCTATGCCAATAATAGATTAATAACTACATAGTATAAAACAAAGTTGCCTCATACTCATGTCCGTTCCTATGTATGCATGTATGTATGTTTCTTTAAAACTAGCCAACAGATTAGGATGCGGTTTTTTTTCTATTTTATTGATTTATGAGGTATGTTTTTATGTATGTAATATGCATAATAAACCCGTGCGAAGCCGGGGCGAGTTGCTAGTCGATAATAAAGACATTTTATTGCGAAACACAAAAATATACGTACAATCAACCAATTTCATTAACCAATCTATTTTTTTGATAATTTGATTTGGCAATACTCGAAAAACTATTTTTCTACTACTCAAATAATAGTGTTAGCTAAACTCTGGCAAAATTTTGCTGCTAATAATGTTTTTTGTGAAATGTTGAAAAATATTTATGATTTGTTATTGAAATCGTCTATATGTTATTTATTGTTCATGCCAACACCATTCACATGCATTATTTCTTTTTCGTTGGCGTTAACACGTTTCATAAATGGATTTTAAAGAGTCCACGGACTCATTATGATTAGAATAGATCAACATCGTTCGTCATTGAGAGTAAAACTAATCGTATGCTAAAAATTGCTATATCAAAGACATCCCTGCTGTAATAGTGCCAAGAACATGTTACTGGCTAAACAGTGAATCGCGTGTTTAAGAATACCACAAACTTCCCCATCGGTCCATTTTCATTTACGACTTGAGAAAATAACCGAAAAACCACAATTTTATCCATTGGAATTGTTCGAGTAATTCCCGATCTTGACTACACTAGTGCAGTCATATTTATTAACTCATTGATAGCGGACTCTTCTAAAATAACCTGCCCATATCAGGACCATGATGTCTTAGCGGAGTTTGAAGAATTTGTGTAATTTGTTCCAAGACTTCAAAAAGGTGGAGTTCCTCAATTCAACTGTATATTTGTTACACGATTAGTTTATTAAATCCAAACGGATTTTGATTATTATCATTTTTAAAAGATCGGTCATATTTCGGTCGTTCCATATAAATTTTATGGTCTTTGATTCAACATTTTTTTGAACTATTAACAAAAACAAATGTCTTTACAACTTATCACATGATTATGAAATTGAATTCGTTTTGTTGTTCGTTTTAATGTTTTTGAATCATATTATTTATTCTGCATTCTGTCTTATTACAAATTTTAATGGACCATACTTGTGCAATTTTCTTCACGTCTCAATCTAATATATAAAATCTCGTGTCGTGATCTTTGTTACCAAACTCCTCCGAAACGGCTCGACTGATTCAAATGAAATTTTGTGAGCATATCAGGCTGGTATGGGCATCGATTAACATCTATTTTTCATGCTAAGTTCGCAAATTTTGTATGGGATGTTTGTTGCTCTTTCACGTAAAAACTAATGGGCGGATTTGAATAAATCTTTTCAGTAATACAACTTACACATCAGTCTGATAGGCTACTTTTTAGCCAGCTACATTAAAAAGAGGATGTGTTTTTACGCAGTAAGTATTATCGGTCGGTCGATAGTCGGAAAAAATCTGTCCTATGGTAATTCACGCAGGCGGAAAGCAAGTACTTGTACAAATTCTACATTCAACAAATATTCGTAATTGTATAAAATCCAGAATATCTGGAATACATTTATTTACGACTCTACAGTAGTTATGTTAAAATGCAAACTGGGACGCATTAATTTATGACTTACTATTAAAGATGGGTGTTTTGTTACTATTTAACTGACAAGTTTAGGCAATATCTATCACCGTTAGCACTTCGCAGATTTTTATGAAATGCTATATTTTCAAGTAGAAGATTAAAATGGACTGTTGTTTTGCGTGAATTTTTTGATTATTAAATGTTTGTGCACCATCAAAATTATTAATATTTAGTAATAGGTTTGGCTGTTTTCAAGTTTACAACGTATCATTCGTAATATATTTGCTATTTATAAACGGCGTGTTTTATTGCCATCATGAAATATGAGTTTGTTTGTCTTTGCCAAGAGCTTCGGAGTCAACCGAATTCGGAGGCATCAATTAGAAGTTTGTAATAACATCAGAACGCGTCATCATTAATATGAACTCTCACTGAAACAAAATCATCCATAAAATTAATTATAAGATCAGGCGAAAGCAACTCGACGGAGTCTTATTTTATGACACTATAGATAGTATAGACTATGTTGTTTTTAATATCATCGCTTTATTAAAATTGCGGATTTATTATTAACTTTTGTTATTTTTTTCGTTATCACTTTGGTATTGTTGTTAGTTGTTGCCTTAATTTTAACGTTTTTGTTATTTGTTATTGTGAATTTTCGTAATATGGAATGGATGAATAATAATAATGTCATTATTATTTCTATTCGTATTTCTCTACGGATGCTTGCAGCAATTCCTTTATTAATATCATTTAAAATAATAAGTACTTTTTCCTTAGACCCAAATTTTGGTAACTTCTGAACCTTTGTTTACATAATTCATACCTTCTCGTGACAGATAGTATAATCACAGATTAATTATTAATTAGAAATGCTTTAAGAATTGCGATGTTCACGGATGGGCCCTAGTCGGCAATAGAATATTTCCAATCACGTCGCCCTCCTAGGTGGATGGACACGTGTTCACCAGTTTACGACTGGGCTATTATTAGGATACGGCCAATGTCCCGACTCGTCTATTTTTATATCAATGCGGGTGAACCGCTTATTCTGTCTAGTTCATTATTTTCAACAATAGATTTGTTTTACCGCAGTGAAATTACTACTACTCCAATGTTCTTGGAAATTTGAAAGAGTGATACGATCCACAATGATACGATCGATCGAATACGCGACATTGAAAAGCCTCCTTTCTACTCGACCTTGGAAATGCCGCTACTTGTTTTTTTTTATATATATGATAAGGCAACGTACAAGTTCACGAGTCTCATGGTCTATAGACACCATAGATGTTGTAGGTGCGTCGTTGCCCTGGGACCGGAATGTTAGGCCTGACGTGCAATTTTACCGCCTACTTTACCCTCCAGACCGGAAAACGACAATGTCATTATGGCGGCAGGAATAGGTAAGGCGGTGACCCTACCCAGGCGAGTTGCTGCACAGCTCTCTGCCACAAGTGAAAACTATAATTCCGATGATGACTACGAGTAATATAATATTCCTTGAAGTACGAGGATGGTTCTTATGGAGGGATTTTTTTTTAATTCTGAAAATCTAAAAACAACACTTTTCTATATTCCCACACAAAAGATTCTTAATAACATTTAAAAGTCAATTTGAACTTTAAAAATAGTGACGTTAGTATCGTATAAATATGAATGTCAACATTTAATATAAAAGTCGTTCAGAAATCAAATTGAATTTAACAGAGAAGTTTTTTAATTATTTAAAATTGATAATTCCCATTTTTAATATTATCATTTATCTCACACGTAACAGTACATTGTGTTTCGATTGCTGATTGCCGTGCCTTTGTTCTTTTCACACTTTCTCGCTAAGCCAAATTTCTAAAACCAATGCCAATTGTAAAATTTTGAACGGTATTTACCAACTCATTCAGATTATTAATCAATTCTAACAAATGCTCTTAAATGTTAATGTCCCTTACCGATTCATAGATACATTATGTCCTCTTAAATGCCATTGAGTTAATTTTACACAGCTGCTTCGTGTAAATCATGCGCGTCATTTGATTCAACTTTACATTAACAGTGTGCTGGTGTTAATGATGTTTATTTGTTAAAATAGATTTCTTAATTACTTTGCTTTCCAACGTGAGCCAACAAATCTAAAAGCATGCAATCTCTCTCTTTCGGGGACCAATCAAACGAGAGGAATTAGTTTTGTAATCCCTTGAGTGAGTAATAAGGAAAATACTTGTGGGAGGTATTTCTTAACTAATCCATTGTTTTGTCAAGTAAATATCTAAAGCTATAATAGGTTCGCATAAAGAAAATTGTAACGTTATCAACCAATATCTTAAATCATAGATTAGAAATTCTGCTTTATAATCTTGCAATCTTTCGACTTTAATTAGCTGCATCGTAACTAATTTTTTCGATTAACTACGCTGTCCTAACTTTCTACAATATGGACACATTTTGAAACAAATGTTAAATATTTAACTATATTGTGACTATTTCCAAATTGGCTCCAATACATACACAAGAACAAAGCTTAACCAGACACTCATCTGAAAATAATTTTTAATTTTTTTGTGGCTCCCGTGCGTGTGCCGTGTGTCAATCTCTTAATGTCCTGGATCGATTTACAGACGCCTGTTGTATCATAGTGACCAGTTAGACGTAGATAATGTCATCCAGCTGCTACGTGTAAATCAAGTGCGTCATTTGTTTCAACTGGATATTTACTGCGTGTTCGTATTGACGATGATAAATGTTTATTTGGAAGCATTAGAACATCATACATTAGTGCGCGATTTTAATAATTATTTTGTGTCCCCAACTTATAAATTCGAAACTCTGTGTGTTCACGTCACAACAGCTGAACTCGGTTATTATTATAATTCTGGCATATAAATAGTTGAGATTTTGAAAAGCGACATCATTTTTGACCAATAGCTTTAAAAATTTACGTGTTACGTCACAAAATAATTATCAAAGATTGATTGGTCTGCAATTATACCTACTGTTAGATCCTTACAGGGGGGGTTCATATTATCAATGGATTATCTAAAAACTTGATTGTTTTCAATATATGTAATTTTAATCGACTGCTGTATAAAG
>DVZL01001245.1:0-18460 GCA_018236625.1 Lasaia peninsularis
ATTGAACAGTGTGGTGTCGCGACGATTATTTTTTTATTATCGATTAATTAGTGAAGGAATTGTAATAAAAAAATAATAGTAAAATTCGTTCCATTCGGGTGTCCCTTGACACCTCTCAACTTTTTTTTCAAATTTTATTTTCCGACATAGGTGAAGATCATATTATGTCTATGTTACAATAGCCTAAGACCTAAAATATTGACTTGAATCCTTGAAGGATATATGGTTCAAGAAAAAAATCCAACCTTAGGGGATCAACGTACTTTTAACAAACTTGTTTATAAGTGCAGTGTAAGGGACAAACGCGGTCTACCAGCATAGATGATGCGGCCTACTAACCTGCGGCCGTCCTGTGGAGTCATCTAGTTTCTCATCACTATTTTAGAAATTTCTTACTTATAATTTTAACAATAATATGTTTTAATCTCAACTACACTACATATTGCTAACGGTTTTGGGATATGTAATGTTTTAGACGTTTAATATCATAAGAAAATCTGTCTGCTTGTTTGCTTTACTTAAAACAGCCGGATTTAGGGTGTATATGGTTGATAAGTATATATTTATACAAATTCAACAATTTACTACAAAATATTTTTGTATTCTTAACTTAAAAGTATCAGGGTTTCCACAGTCAGGAGAAGAAACGGCAAAAGCTCTACTAGATTATAGCATTACCATCTTATACTACACCGTAATAAATAACATATTCGTAAATATATACAAATAATACTCGTGTTCACACAGTTCAAGCCCCAATAAGCAGCGGATTTAGCATACAAGTATACGAAACCCTTTTACAAAATGTGGTTCATACACTACTTCGAGTGTCGTATACCGGGGACATATTCCTGTTTTTACGATGTTTTTACTGCTAAATGAAAGTCGGTGTTGCCACTCTGCATCGTCCGCGGAAATAAGTATAAAATGGCACGGTAACATAATATTCTTTACGGCACGGCCAATTTTGTTTTCCTGAAGGAAATTGAAAATTTGCATTAAGTAGTGGAACGAGTTTGTCTAGGACCACTTAAGGAATAGTATATCTCTCTTATCTATCTACATATCTATCATCTGCAACTTGTCTGATCTTACTGCCCGAACTAAAATATTTTTCTGCTCGATGGAGTCGGAAAGTGCAAATTTCTTTTGGCACAGCACACATTGTTATAGCGGCAACAGAAATGCGTCTGAGAAAATTTAAATTTTCTTGCTATCACGGTTCAAGAGATAAACAGAATTGAGACCTTCTTTCTGTTTTGGAGTCGGTTAATAAAATATCAACATCCAAACGCAAATGACCAGATTTAAATGCATCTTGAATATTTTTGTATAAATTTGATTTTATTTAATTACATTTCTCATTTTTTAGTATAATATTTGACACGTATTTAAAATTTAGTATATTATATCATATATAGCTGTGACATTTATTCTAATTTTATATAATTCTTACATTGATTTTAATAAATAAATGAATTAGTATTTTATATAATTTGACAATGACATATTTAATACTATAAATGAATCAATGTTAATATTTTATTTATTTTAAATCTCCCATTTACGTGGGGAAAAATTAGACGCTGGTAACTCATTTTTTTTACTTTTTGATGTATTTATATCATTTACCCAAAATAGTTTAAATTAACTATGGCATACCAAAATATTGTTAGCAACTTGATATATAGCCCTGATAACCCTGTGTAATCGCCTCCGTGCTATGACCCTTACGGTACGGCTGTCGTCTGTTAAGACCTCTAGCCGCGTAGCTTCCCGGTTTCAATTTCCAGGTCGGGCAACTTTTCTTACATGTTCTTCAGATTATTCTGCGTAAGCATTACGTTGCTCAAGATTGAAATGTGCTCGAAGTGGCAGGCTTACCACCTACCATATCATGGGTCCTAGTACCTTGGCTAATCGTGGGTGTTCTAGTATATCTGCTAGACTTACGAGTCGTGGGTATACTAGCACACCTCTGCCTACTCCTTCGGAGATAATCAAAACGTAAATCGTATTTAGGAGTAGAGCTAAGAATATGTTTACAAAGAAAAATTGTTAGCTAAGTTTCTCTTCAATAAATAAGCAATTCAACCGGTGTGTTATAGTTTCCAAATCCTCGACACTAAAACAGGTCATCGTTAGGATCACGAATACATTGTTGAGAAAAATAATAGTTTTGTTTCGATTGAAATAGTTCAAACTCTAGACGCAATAGAAACAATATTCAACCATAAAAAGTTTTTCTATTTGGGTTCGGAGTGAGTTTTTCACGTCGGGGTAAAGTTACTTGCGCATCGAAACATGATATTTTACGGCCGAGTTTATTAAAATCAAGAGTCATACAACGGTGTTTCTAGGGTTCCATACTCAAAAGGTAAAAACAGGACCCTATTACTAAAATTTCACTGTCCGTCTGTCTGTCTGCCATCAGGTTGTATCTCATGAACAGTGATAGCAACTAGATAGTTAAAATTTGAAGTAAATATTTAAAGGGGTACGAATATTTATGCCATACAGCGAACAATCCGACCCCACCAATAGATTTCGCTATTCATACTTAAATCGCAGTAAAGTCGACAAGTAACGTGACGTTCAAGTCAAAATAAACGATTATAATTAAATTGAACGTGTAAAACGTGATTTCTCCCTGTTTTTCTAGAAAATAGATTCCATACGGAACCCAACTCGAGTCAAACTCGCACTTGGCCGGTTTTTTTTTGAATACGATAAAAGAAATCGTCGTTATTACTAGGTTCACCCAGTAAAGGTTTTTAACTCTTAGGCGGAAAGGGGTATTGTTCCAGTCACTGCGCTACTATGTTGCCAGTTTTCGACATAAGGCGATTGGTTCGGTTTATTATAAAAAAATATCTAGACTAAGCGACTAACTACTAATGATTGGAACTTACAAAAATAGACGGTATATAGTAGAAGAAAAACAATGTCGGGGTTTAGGGTTGAAATGTACTCATCTCATTCATTTTTTGAAGATATTCAAGTTTGATTTCTCCGGGCCAGCCGCTAGGACATATCCCGACCACAGGACAACGGCGTCGTCACACATGTCTTATCTAATAAAAAACTCGAAGTTATTATGCATAAAAATATGACTTATTCTGGGCACTTGATTTTTATAAACTCAGCTTTAAAATTCCTTGTCTTGAAGAGCAGTTAACTTCACCCGGTATGAAAACTTATTCCGAACCCAAATAGAAAAACTTTACGCCAGTTGAACGTTGTTCCACTCCGTCCAGAACTTGAACAATTTCAATCGAAACAAAACTATTAGTTTTCTAAACAATATTTGCGAGATTCAAACGACCACATGTTTCACTGTTGCTAGGGTTCCGTAGGCAAAAGATTATAACGGAGCCCCATTACTAAGAATTCGCTGTTCCATTGTCTATGTGTTACCAGGTACAGCCTGGTAATATACTTTGTAATATATTGATTAAAAACTGTACAAGTTATAATGTGCTCCATTTATTCGGGTTGCGTACCCAAAGGATAAAAAACGGAACCCTAGTACTAAGACTTCAATGTCTATCTGTCTGTCACCAGACTGTATCTTTTTTTTATGATAATGGAAGACAAACAAGCAGACGGATTTCCTGATAGTAAGAAATACACGTCGCCTATAGACACCAAAGTTGGAAATGGTGAGTTGCCAACCTGAGGCTGGGATGGAAAGCCTCTTGCGGGAGTAAGTTTACCGGCTACTCTACCCTCCCAACCAGAACGCGACAATGGCGAGCACTGCCGCTAGTGGGGCAGGAATAGGTAAGGTGGTGGTACCAATCCGGGCAAGTCGTTGCAAGAATCTACCACCTTGTCAATGTCACGGTGTTGGTGACAATAGAACCAGTGCTTGCCTCTTACGAGCTGCCTTGGTGGAAGGCAGTTGGCCTATTCTACAACGGAACCCGGACCACGACTAGACCGTTGAAATAATTTTAATAGATGATGTACTTCTGTTGCCGATATAACAAGGTATACTAAAAAAATGACGAAAAAAAAGCTTCCATGCAACAAACATATTTTTTTTTGCAGTTTTTACAAATAATGGTACGGAACTTTTCATGCTTGAGTCCGACTCACACTGTGCCAGTTTTATTATAAAAAAAATTGCGTTAAGCATTTTTATTTCATTCATATACAGTGTGATTGTTTAGAGACCCTCAGTGGCATAGCGGTACGCGCTTCGGCCTTCCATCCAAGTAGTCCACGTTCGAACCCCACCATGTATGGGTTTTTGTGACTTATGTACATTTTCTGAGTACTATTACGGTGGAGGAAAACATCGTAAGAAAAGCTGGATTTATCGAATTCGACCTAATCTAAGTTTGGGCTAAGTTTCCCTTCTAGGTTGCAGAGGTCAGATAGCAGTCACTTTGCGTAAAAACCAGTGTCTAGTCAAATCCCCTAGATTATGTCGCCAATTCCCATATAATAATGGATAAAGCTAAGATGAAGAAGGAATATATGTGTTTGTTTGCATTTTTGAAATAAGTATATTTATAATAATAATATATATTACTGGACTGGATTAATTTACTTATTTTAGATCAATTTGTGTAATTTACACAAATTGATCTAATCCCGAAATATGCAAATTTAATGCTAGAGTTAGACAACGATACATAGAAATATTTAAATATATACAACAATGAATTTAATAAACCCCCACACCAGGAAATAAAGACATCACACAAATGTCTGTCGCCGCCGGGAAACAAACCCGAGCCTCTCGGTTGGTCGGTGGGGCTATCTATGAAACTGAACTTAATTGAATGAAATTTCTTGAATAGGACGCCCCTAACCTTTAAAATGCGTTACGAAACCATGCTATTGCAGATTTGAAATGGGGTAAAAGATAATATAATTACTGAAAGTTCGTTAACGTCGCGTTTTTTGTTTATATTGGGGATCTATTTGTATTGAATCTCAATCAGAAAGGGTTAAAATTATTAATTTTATTATTAAGTAACGGATTACGTGTTATTTATATATTTTGCAAATATAAATCGGAACATTCTATACT
This sequence comes from Lasaia peninsularis, assembly GCA_018236625.1. Classification (NCBI taxonomy): domain Eukaryota; kingdom Metazoa; phylum Arthropoda; class Insecta; order Lepidoptera; family Riodinidae; genus Lasaia; species Lasaia peninsularis. The sequence continues at coordinate 5,045 of DVZL01001245.1, forward strand.
AGTTAAAAAATAACCTATGATGATGAAATCTGATCTGTATTCATACAAATAAATAAAATTGGAATGTCTGTATGTTATTTTAAAATAACCGCTTTTAACTTAATACATTGACATGTATGTTTACAAGGTACATATACCAAAATAATATTTTTAGCATATTTGTCTCTCTGTTTTCATGTCTGTTTGTACCAGCTAATCTTTGAAACGGTTGGACCGATTTTGACCGGAATTGCACTGGCAGATAGCCTATGTAAAAAGGAATTGCTTAAATACGTCTATTTAAGAATTTTATTTTAGAAATGTATAATAGTTAAATAAAAATGCTTACGAAGTAGCGGGCACAGCCAGTGTAAAATATTTTTGTCAAAACTTTTATGTACCTCCTCTGATAACATAAATTCTTTGTATTATATAAGATTTGTGCCAAAAAACGTTTTCGTGTTTGCGTTACAAATTTCTGATATGAATATGCAACACAAGTTTCAGACAATCGTGTACATACGGGTGCGTTTTCGTATGCGTAAAAGTCCTTTCAAGGAATATAAGATTAAAATTCCAAAGATTTTACCAGTTATTATATTTACTGAACTGTTTTAATATTTACTGTAAAAAAACTCATGGAGCCGGAGCCATCTGAAGCTGCAATGGAGATAAAACTTTAAAACTAACAGAGCTAACTCTTGCAAAAACTAGCCTTAAAGGAGAATTCCTCTGCCTCCAAAGAGATGACTGTGGCCTATAGACACCTCTTCTAGGAGCATCGCTGTTTATTAGTCGGGCTTTACGTCTCTAAGTGTCATTGAAGATTTTATTTATTTATTTATTTATTTATTTATTTATTTATAATAAAAAAAAAACACATGATCCACTTATAATTCTAAAAATATACACATATACAATGATTTTTTTAAAAAGACAAGATTCGATCTGTTTTTTCTCAAATACCGTGGCTACGAATAGGGTTAGAGTTTTATATTGTGTCACCTGGTTTATTCATAGTTTAAATAATTCCAAATAACCAATACGTTTCGGTTTAAAGGGACGTGTAGCCAGTAAACTTACTTAATAGGCTTAAAATCCTAGCAAGGCATTCCCAGTATTATTTTTTATTGGCCAAATGTATTTCATTCTTATCAGAGGACTCCACTTTTTAGTTTGCTTTCTAGTAAAACACTGCTTATATTTTATTAATAACTAGCTGTGCCCGCGACTTTGTCTGCGTTTTTATTTAATTATTTTATTTTATATATTTCTAAAATAAAATTCTAAAATTAAGCAACCTAAGCTGTTCGTTATTAAATTAGCTGTCTGTCAGTGAAAGTCCCGTCAAAATCAATCCAGCCGTTTCTGAGATTAGCGGGTACAAACAGACAGATAGAAAAAAATTCTATAAAATACTGTTTTGGTAGATGTACCATGTAGATATGCATTTAGTAAAAATTTTAATATTATATAAACACTCCAATTTTATTTATTTGTACAGAAAGGTGAAAAAACATAGTTGTTTGATCCCAACGGTATCTTAATATTAACTATATTTTAAAATACAGAATTTTATTTTTTAAACTATCTACGAGTTAAATTTTATTTGTAACTACCGTCATTTGAAAATATTTTTAAACATATAATAGAAAGACGCACTTCTAACTTCGGTAGTCTAGTTTCAAACACCTCAGTGTTCAAATGACTATTTCTGACTTAAGCACATTTTTAGAGTGAAAACATCGTGAGGAAACCCGGTATTTGTGCCCGACATAAGTTGGACTTGGCACCTGTCACATGATGGGACCTAATACCGTCACCTAATCTTGGGTGCATATGTACCTTTCAGGGAGATCGGCGTGACAATATTTATTTTTAAATAGATAATACGCTCGTATGTTTACGACCCAAAATTTATTGTAGATTCGTGTTCGTTTTAAATATTAATGCTCGAAACAATTTAAAAACCAATTTCCCGTTTCATAGAAATAACGTAGTATTAACTTAATTATAAAGGTGAATTAGAAGAACGATAAATAACCCGATATACGAAGGGCAAAATCCTACTAAATCCTGCTAATCTTACACAATATTATGAATGTGAAAGTTTGTGAGTGTGTTAATTACTCTTTACTAAAACTAGTAAACGGATTTTCATGAAATTTTACGATATAGCTTATATATTAGAACATTACGTAGATTGTGAGCGGGTGTGTGTTTATTTGTCACTCTTTTACATAAAAAACTACTAAGCCGATTTTTACGAAATATTACAGTAATATAGCTCATACATCAGAATGATACATAGGTTACCATTTTTTTAACGGTTTTTAACCATCAAAAGCAAAAAGAGGGAATGTTTTTATGCGATAATATAACAGGTCGGAAAAAAACATCCTACTCATATTATAAATGCGACTGTTTTTAACGATGTATGTATGGATATTTCTTACTGTTTCACGAAAAAACTACAGAACAGATTTTCACGAAATTAAACAGTAACACAGGTCATAGATAACAAAAACACATAGTCCACTTTTTAACCGACTGCAATAAAAAGAGGGTATGTTTTGTACGCCATTAATATTAGAAATCAAAAAAGAAAATATAATAAAAATAAACATAATGAATATAAAGTAATAAAAATAATTGACGCTTGCGAAGACTCGGGCTGAAAGCTAGTGAAGCGTTATTTTAAAATAATTCGTTTCAAATTCACGATTTAAATGCCTTCGTTGGTAGCAAGATCACGCAATAAACTAGATTTAATCGGTACCTGAATGGTTTTATGTTATTTTAATTACATGTTTATGAATTGTTTGTTTTCAATGGTATTTTCTTGGATTTAGATTATAACACAAATTCCGGTGAATATTATAAACTACTAGCTGTTGCCCGCGGTTATGAAGTTAATTAGTAGTTTTCATCCCCTATTTCATCCCCTTAGGTGTTGAATTCTGAAATATCTGAATAGGAAATTTTAAGAGTGCGAAATTTTAAGTTCCTGCCCTTGGTTTGGCCTGTGTCAATCATCAGTTAAGGATTGCCTTTTGTAGATAGATAGGACTCGCGAAAGAATTCAGTATCCAAAGACTTTGTTGTTTGTCTATCAGCTGTGTCTCATGAACCGTAACAATTACAAGGTAACAAAAGTAGTACTGCAAGGCCATACGTATAGTGTATGTTGTAAAAACGGCAAGAAATTGGTGTATGGTGGAGGGAGAGATGATGTTTATTTAAAAAAAGTACCTTCACGCCTATTGTCCCTGAAAGGGTTTAGGTATGCTAGTATATCCTCGACTCATGAGTCCAATAGATTTACTAGAACACCCACAATTAGCCAAGGTACTAGGGCCCATAATGAGATAGGTGGCACTCCTATCGCAACGGACATATTCGAAACCCGGACAACTTAATACTTACTCAGAGTAGTCTGAAAAACATTTAAGAAAGTTTGCCCGACCTGGGAATTGAACCCGGTACCTTACGCGGCTAACGGTCTTAGCGTATTGAATTCCAGGGAAGATTTAAAGGTGAGTAAATATATGAAAGATGGTAGGAAAATAGTAAAACAACACAATTGCGTTTTCCTTAGAAACTATTCTTACTTGTCAAAAACATATGATGTACGTCCTATCGTTCAAAAATCAATTAAATTTAAAAGTCGTTTAGAAATTAAATTAAAACTGTTTTTTTTTCCATTCTAAGTGGGGGCGGTACGAAGTTCGCAGGGACAGCTGGTAATGTAATATTTATGGTGTGTGTGAACTTAATTTGAATCGTTATAAACGTCTACTGTCTGTTTGTGTATATAGTTAACCAAATAATGTGTGTATACTCGTATTCTACCGTATTTTCTACCAGTCTCTACTTACTAGTAATATTAAGATAATAACGTGATGTTTCTCTATTCAAAAATTGTTCTTTTGAGAAAACAAGCACTAAAACACAAAATCCCAGTTTATTATATTATCCAGCGAAGGGAACGTCACATGTCTACGACACAAAAGTAATTTTAAAATAACCACAACAGTATTAAGCACCCACGTTCCTGTGACGGTATGCGACATTTACATAGGCCTTTAAAAATATTTATCAAACGTAAATTCAGACAAATTAATATTGTACAACGCCTAGCCGTGCAGTTGAAAAGTGGAATATTTTCGAACAGAATTGTAGGCTTTATTGTAGGAAATAATTGGCACAAAATAAAGTATGCATTCCTTCATATTTCCAAGAATGATTGCAATTACAGTGCCATGAGCCCAAGAACAACTGTTCACTGCAAATGGCCCAATTTATTTAATGTGACCCATTCCTGCCCCTAGCAAGAACATTTCGAGTCGTCTAATAAGTCGAAAGTTGGTCGACTTGTCGGTTGTATGAAGATTAGATCAGCGATTTGAGATCAGCAAGATTATTTGGAGAGGCAAATTCAAAGACGTATCTTCTAAGTAGTTTCGTAAGAAATACTAGTGCCCTATGGACAACGAAGGTGAAAAAGTGCGTTGCTGAAAACCAAGGAGTTAAAGGTCTAGCGTAAAGAAGCTTTTGTTCTACCCTGGATCTATGGACTAATTTATTGGTGATCGCGTGTTTTTTTACAAATTCACCGAACTCAGGGGGCGTTGCTCAGTCCGAGAACATTATTTCACTCGGTGAGATTATTTACAACGCCAACACACACTGGCTCCAGGAGGACCGAACCTTGAGTTGGAGTTACGTTTTAATGATTGGGAAGGAGTGTAGTGGTGGGCAAATTGAGATCTCGACGCAAATCTTCATTGGGCGTGTACAACGGGTAACCGGTGGCAATACGTAAGAATTTGGACGACTTGTGAAACGTTTTGGTGGGTCGGATAGGTGTAATACCCTTAGAAATGAAACTTTAGATTGGCAAGTGTGAATAAACGATAGTGGTATGACTAGTCATGGTCACAGTATTATGAGAATAGAAATCAACTTTTTTAAGAAATTGCTGGTTGCAAACCGCAATATTTGTATAACATCATCAAGTTATAGTAAAAATAAAATTGGTCAACCCAAAATACTGGAAATAATGCTTGTATCTCACCAATTGTTAGAAAACCATCCTCTTTCCAAAATACCTACCTAATTAAAACTAAAAACAAAATCATAAACATTTGACATATCTCGTTTTAGATTTTCGAGTAGAAAGTTATTAAGAAATCCTCAACCTCCTGAGAGTAAATGAATGTATATACATATCTTCACAACAGGTCTCTGGTCGGATAGGCAGAGAGTATCGAGTGTCAAGTATAATGATATTTTCATACAAACGCGCCAGTTTTAGAAACTCTTGACAGCACCCACGGATAAAACTTGAGAAACCTTGGATAAATAAAAATTAGGATTTTCGTTTGCACGTAAGCCCCTAGATGGTTCTTAACTATCATGGGTGTAATTAACGTTACGTAAAATCCCACTTAACTATTCGAAAACGTAAAATGCTCGTGCTGGGGCACCGAGTTCACCGTGAGCACTGCAATTACGTTGTTGATAATGCCTCGATACCATGGAATCGATACCAAATAACCATTAGAGTATTTATACTTAACCTTAATGTTTTCATCACGATATGCACTCAAATAACTTTACCTATTTGAAGAATTTTGCATTACCTATCCATATAACGTCAACTTTTTTAAAGCTCAATGTTTCTCTTGTGTGTTGGGACCCATGTAGATTATACCGTGTGCTTCCTTAACTAGGTCACTATAAATAAGAACATCAGTGGTAGAGTTTTCTGAAACAATATGCCCAGGATAACTAACGTGTTCTATGTGGAGGGGAGGTTAGAAAGTATACTTGCCCATGAGGCCTAATATCGCATCTACACGACAGCGACGTACCTATAACATCTACGTTGTCTTTAGGCTGATCCTATTGTTAGAATAAACGTTTGCTTGTTCGCTGTCTCATCGAACTAGGGTCATATTTGACGTGTTCTATGTGTAGCTGGTATACTTACCCATTAGGCCTAATACTGCATCTACAAAATAGCAATGCACCTATAACTTCTACGGTGTCGGTGGTGTCTTCATCATTAGGATAATCGTTTGCTTGTTCGCAAACCTATTTTTCGTCTGTATAAGCAAAGTTGCAGAAAACCGACTTAAACTTTATAGTATCAAAATTGGACACAATAATTGACGTGTGGTCACGTTGAAAGCACCAGCTTTCAAATAAAAAATAATCATCTAAATCGGTCCACCCAATAGATAGTTCTGGGGTAACAACAAAAAAAATACATTCGAATTGACAACCTTCATTTTTTCGTCGGTTGAAAGGAACCTAGAGCTTTCGGCAATTTTCTCTGCTGTCTTGTTCAGATAATCTGTTAAATATGTAGTAATAAAATAACCGTCTTTTACTAAATACATGTATACATATATATACACATAACATTTACTAAAATAACATATTTATTTGTCTGTGTGTTTGTTTTGACTAATCGCTGGTACGACTGAATCTATATAGTTGACGTAATAAAAAGTTGCTTAGGTTACTTTTTTAAATTTAAACGCGGGCAAAATCTCGGGGACAACTAGTAGTATATATAATAAATTCGGGTAGTATATGAGTAAAAAATAGCGCAGTTCAATACGATACTATAGTAGGTATCGATTTATTTCGACAAACACGTATCGTTTGTGAGTGCCCACTTAAGCGAATGGCTTCATTTGTGCCCAGATTAATGTAACATTGATGTTTCTACATTCGACGACTGGAATAGACCAGCAAATAATACCAATTATAACATTATATTCACAAATTTACTTCTTAGGGATCCATTCCTAAAAACTAAAAACAGAACCCTATTACTAAGACTTTGCTGTCCGCTATATGCGAGCCACCTTACACATTTAATTTATTTCGTGTTTTAATATAGAGTTTTATAACATCAACAAAATTAAACATCATCCCCGTGTTGGTCTAGGTCCTCTGTGTAGAATAGACCAACTGCTTTCCTAACAGGCAGCTCGTAAGAGGCAAGCATAGGTTAACTGGGTCACTACCAACATGACTAAAGTGCGTTGTCGTAACTGTCCGGGTAGGGATCCACCGCCTCATCTAATCCTGTCGCCATAATGACATTGTCGTGTTTCGGTCTGGACTTGCACATAAGATCTAACAACCCAACCACAGGGCAGCGGCGCACCTACAACATCTATGGTGTCTATAAGCCACGGTTGTCTCTTACCATCAGGATACCCGTGTCCCTGTTCGCTGTCATAACCCATAAAAAAATGGTATCACGGTTATAAATACAGCCTAATGACAGATGGAAAAAAGAAAAGGGGAGTCTTAGTAATAGGTTCCTGTTTTACCCTTGGGTATAGAACCCTAAAAACAACGAGCAAAGTTATTTAATCCTAGAACTGCCACGCTTAATTACTTTCTAAAACTTAAATGTTGTCCTACGCTTATTTTTAATTAAGTTAATTATCTTGTTTGATGGGAAAACAACGTTCAAGTTTTTGTTAATATTTTTACTGAGACCACCACAACCGTTTCTTAGTCCTCGAGTTGCTGATTAAAACAGAAGGCGAGAACGTTTATTTTTGTCTCAAAAGACAAATACTTGTTAAATTATATGGTTATAAATTCGCCAAGGCGACATTTTAATTGCCCCACCACACAACATCATCAGCTTCCCTAAGACAGTGTATCTCAAACTGGGAGTCCTATTGATTTAACATAGTAGGGTGTCCACAATAAAATTGCAAGAAGGTTGCCAACAAACTGTTTCTTCTAAATGATACTGCAAAAAATCCCGAAATCGTACACAGGACATACAAAAAATAACCTGCCCTTTCATAAATTGCATTTGGGAGTATCAAAATGTCTTGATACCTTATGAATACATACCGTATTTAACAAATTACACAAACTGAGCTAGCCCCAAAATTAGCAAATTAACTGCTTGTACATATTATGAGTGTTAGACAATGATATCAATACATAGAAATACTTAAATATATACCAGAATAAATTTAATAAACACCAAGACTGGGAAATACAGACATCCATGTTCCTCACACAAATGCCTGTCCCCGTCGGAAATCTAACCCGAGGCTTGCAGTTAGTCGATGGGATTAGGCGTGTACGCTAACCTTTTGACCAACGAGGCGATCAAATTAAATACACATTATAAATTTTGAGAGTTCTGAATTCAAAATACGAATCGTATGAGCATGAGTTCTAGGTAAACTGTCACCTTAATAATTTAATCAAACATCAGGCCTAAAAACCCAGCCGCAGGACGGCGACGCAATTGCAGCATCTACGGTGTCAATAGCCTACTGTTGTCTCGTATCGTAAGGACCCGCTTGCTTGTTCTCTGTTTTATTCCACAAAAAAAAATCACAGTCGCCCTATGTAATCCGTATCGCATTAAACTGAAGATGCCATTTTGCATCACACACTTGAGACATTAAAGTGGGTAATTCTCTATGAAAAAAAAGGTTAAAATTTCTCGTGTTGTCTACTAATAGCTGAATACAAACAGGGTTGTTGTGGAACCCCCCCAAGGTTCCAAGCCTTGTCGCGGCGGGGGGGGCTGAGTACCTGGGGTGCAAGCCAGCACAGTGGGGAAACTAATTGGAACCAAATCCGGGCATTACTGGCACTAACCATGTCGGTGTGCCCGTGAAATCGTAATCCATAGGTGGGTGTCGGTGATCATGTCTATCGGCCTGCCAATGGACCGAGGGCCTTGCCTTAATTGGCCGGGCCGCGAGGAAGAAAACCTCTATAAAAAATTACCCCAAGCCAAGGTGTGGAACCGTGCTGAGGGCTGCATGGCACGGGGGTCTGTCCGTGTCGCTAACGGTTCAACTTTGGGCGCTTTGGCAAGGCCCATCGTAATTGCCTAGCCAGGTCGGAGCGGCGTAACGGCGTGGTGGTCTTTTGGATTCGTCCGCTAATCGTGGGAACCAAAATGAGCTGTACAAACTTAAATTTTGAAGTAATGGTGGAGGGCCGAGAAGGCCAAATTGACGATAGTGGCCGTGGAAGGCACACAGAAGAGGAAGAACGAAGTCCTTCTCAGGATCAGTTCGTAAGAGCAAAGAGTCCTTCTCAGGACAATTTACAAGGACAAGAGGGCACTTCTCAGTGCCAAATGGGAGGAAGTAAGAGCCCTTCTCAGGGCCAATTTGCCGAACCATCGTCAGATGAGCAAATAAGTAGGCCTCGGAGTGTGTCGCGTAAGCGTTTGGCCTCGGACACAGAAACGGAGGGAGCAATGCCTGCGAAGGTAACTACTGCCACGCGCGGAAGAAAAAGGACGGGGGCAAGATCGCGGGAAGAGTTTTTAAAGCCTTCATCGGGTAGGGAGACAGAGGGTCCAGACAGTGGGTCCGAGATGTACGGGCCTATTATCATCGAAAATCTGGATGCGCAGGCTCTACGTGCACGGGCTGGGTCAGGGCTTTCCTGTATCCTTGAGGTTGCGGCCAAATCCCGCAACCTCAAGGGTGAGTTCGTTGGCCGACTCAAAAAGTCGGCCGCTGAACTGCAGGAGGTCGTCACTGTCCTCGCTGGAAGAACGGAGGCAGAGGAAACCCGGCGATTGAGGGCAGACAATGGCCGTCTCAAATTGGAGCTGGAGCAGCTAAAGGCGGAGGTAAAAGCCCTTCGTCAAGGCTTCATTGAGGCCAAGACGGAGGCAGCCATCGCCGCTAGAGCAGCTGCAAACAATTTAGCCGTGACAGAACCAGTACCGTTGGCTCCGATGGCGCCTGGAGAGATCGTGGAAGAGTTGAAACGCTCGCTCACGATCTCTTTGGGCGAAATGTTAAATTCTCGCCTCGCCGGCATCGAGGATCGCCTCCTTCCAGCACCGAGAGTTCGACCACCCTTAAGGGCGGAGGTCAGTAGGGTAACTGCCACAGAATTACCAGTTGCGGGGCCCTTAGGTCCAGAGCTCGCTCCGAGGAAGAATAAAGAAAAAAAGAAGAAAAAAGGGAAGGCTAAGAAAGCCACAAAGTCGGCGGTGGTTGAACCTGCAGCAGCGGTACCAGCAGTGCCAAATCCGGTGCCATCGCCGTCGTCAGCGCAAGCGCAAAGATCCTCAGTGCTGGCTCAAAAGGACTCCGAAGAAGCCCCGCACACCGCTCCTCAAGAAAAGTCCTGGGCCACGGTGGTTAAGAAGGGGAAGAGGAAGACGAGGACCCCAGCCTCCGCGGCTCCTTTAAGAGCTCCGCAAGCTGCTGCTGCTCAGAAGGTGATGCCGCCAAAGAGCACGGGTCTGAAGGAGCTGAGAGTGCCTAGGACTGCGGCGGTAGTTCTCAGGCTAAAGCCTGCCGCCGCTACCCTGGGAGCTACCTATGGCTCAATTCTGGCTAAAGCTCAGAAGGAGATAGACCTGGTCGAGCTTGGAATTGACCGGGTCTTCTTCCGAGCCACGGCAACGGGAGCCAGAATGTTGGAAATTTCGGGCTCCGAAGGTAGCGAAAAGGCCGACAAGCTCGCCAACAAACTTTCTAGTTTGTTGGCTGAGGTGGCCGATGTCGTCAGACCCGTGAAATTAGCGGACCTCCGCATCATGGGCCTTGACGATGCGGCCACTCCGGATACGGTGAGGGTGGCAATCTCCCGGGTGGGTGGTTGCGAGCCGTCACAAATAAGGGTGGGAAACATAACCTGGGGGAACACCGGTACCGGCTCCGTCCGAGTATCCTGCCCTGTAGCAGCGGCAAAAGCAGTTCTGCAGAAGGGCAGACTACTCATTGGATGGAGTTCGGTGAGGGTAGTAGCACTGGAGGCTATGCCCCTCCGGTGTTTCCGATGCATGGCCCTTGGCCATACAGGTCCTCAGTGCCCAGCCACGGCAGCAGCTGCTAAACGTGGTGACCTATGCTTCCGTTGCGGAGGCACAGGTCACAAGAAGGCGACATGCCAGTCGGACCCACGCTGCGCGATATGCGCGGACGTGGGGAATTCCTGCGGGCATGTCATGGGGGGGAAAAAATGCGTCCCCCCAAAAGTGAAAACCAGGCCTGTGACTGGTACGTCAACTGGGACTCACAGGCCAGCAGCTGCGATGCCTGACGCATCGGCAGAACCTGAGGAGGTTGCAATGTCTGACTAATGGATAGGGTTGGACATTGCAACTTACTACAGGCGAACTTAAACCACTGCTCCAGGGCTCAAGATCTCTTCATGCAAACCCTGGTGCAGTGGGAAATAACTTTGGCGGTGGCTGCGGAGCCATATTACGTTTCCTCACGCTCTGACTGGGTGGGGGACCTTGATGGCTCCGTGGTTGTAATAAATGGCTCGGGCGCTGGCTCACTCCCCTTCTCGGCAATAGAGAGGGGTTCAGGCTACGTTGTCGTTGGTTGGGGGGAGTGCACGGTAATTGGCGTGTACTTCTCCCCCAATCGTCCCGTCGCGGAGCTGGAGATCTTCACAGATCTCCTATCCACGGCAGTCCGGAGACAAGCGCCACGTCAGGTTCTCCTTATGGGGGACCTGAACGCTAAGGCTCGAGACTGGGGCAACCCCTCCACCGATGCTCGCGGGGAGGTGGTGCGGGAGTGGGCCATCGCAGCAGGACTGACCCTACTAAACAGAGGGTCTACCCATACGTGCGTCAGGTGGAATGGGGGGTCCGTCGTAGACCTCTCGTTCGCTACTCCAGCCCTGGCGTCCCGGGTTCGAGCCTGGAGAGTGGAAACAGAGGTGGAGACCTTATCGGACCATAAATACGTCCGATTTAGGGTTACCACCTCTGAATCTCTGGAGGGGAGGGAGGCGCGTATGAGCTGCAGGCGCTGGGCCCTACGCCAATTGGATCCTAAGATCGCCGAAGAAGCGGCGATCGTCCAGGCTTGGGCCAGCGCGGCCGCCTCTGACTTGGTGGTTGCGGACGTTGACGCCGCAGCCGCCCGCTTTCGGGCGGCCTTATCAGCGGTTTGTGACGCGGCTATGCCACGCGTCACAAGCCGCCCGCACCGCCGGGAGGTGTATTGGTGGAGCTTGGAGATCGCTGATCTCCGAGCTGCCTGCTCGGTGGCGCGGCGACCATATACCCGAATCCGGAGGAGGCGTCACGGTCGCACGGACGGGGAGCTCCTCGCCTCGGAGCTGGAAACCGAGCGTCGGCTGTACGGTGCGTATCGCGAAGCGAGGCGCACCCTTCAGCGGGCGATCGGGGAGGCGAAGAGCAGGGCGTGGAAGGAGGCGTTGGAGAGCCTTGATAGGGACCCGTGGGGGCGCCCGTATAGAACTGTCCGGAAAAAAATCCGGACAGAGGCGTCCCACATGGGTTCCATGGATCCAGAGCTACTGAATAGGGTTCTGGGTGGGCTTTTTCCCGAAGCCCCTCTCCAGTTTGCGCCTCCAGCGATGGCAGTCTCAGCCGCAAGGCTAGGCGGGGAAGCGGTCAATGTGGCCTCCATCCCGGCAGTGTCAGACGCCGAGATGGGGGCAGCAGTTGGCCGCTTAACCCGCAAGAAGACCGCACCAGGCCCAGACGGAGTCCCAGGGCGAGTTCTGGGCATCGCTCTGGGGCATCTAGAGCCACGGCTTCGAAGGCTCTTCGACGCCTGTCTGGCGTCGAGGAGATTCCCGACGCCTTGGAAGGAAGGCCGGCTGTGCCTCCTAAAGAAGGAGAATCGTCTACTTGATTCTCCTTCCGGGTACAGGCCCATCGTTCTGCTGGATGACACGGGGAAGCTGCTCGAACGCGTAGTGGCTTCTCGTGTCATTCAGCATCTCGAGCGAGTGGGGCCTGGCCTGTCCGATGCACAGTATGGGTTCAGGACGGGACGCTCTTGCCTGGACGCCTTGTCTTGGCTCAAGGCCTGGTCGCAGGAATCGGTTCGCGAGGGCGACAAGGTGTTGGCAGTCTCTCTGGACATTGCCAACGCCTTCAACAGTCTCCCGCATGGAACAATACAGGAGGCGCTCCGATACCACGGGGTGCCCCTGTATTTGCGGGAACTGTTGGCCGACTACCTCCGGGACCGCGAGGTCCTGGTGGAAGGACGCGACGGCATCATTCGTCGTCGTGTCACCTGCGGCGTCCCACAGGGGTCCGTTCTGGGCCCACTCCTGTGGGACATTGGTTACGACTACGTCCTCCGCGGTACGCTGCCCGACAACATTCGGGTAGCGTGCTACGCAGACGACACTCTGGTCGCAGCCAGGGGGAGGGTCCTCGGGGAAGTGTTGCGGTCGGCGGAGGTGGGGACGGTCTTCGTCATTGACCGCATCCGTGCCCTGGGGTTGGAGGTGAACCTCTCCAAGACCGAGGCCCTAATGTTCCATGGGCCTCGGGGAGGGCCCCCTCCAGGTACGCGGGTGGTACTGGACGGGGTCCCGGTCCGGATTGGGGCCCAGATGAAGTACCTGGGCCTCATTCTGGACGGGAGGTGGACCTTTGGGGCACACTTCGCCCGG
>DVZL01001246.1:0-18459 GCA_018236625.1 Lasaia peninsularis
AAGGCGGTGGTACCAATCCGGGCGAGTCGTTGCAAGACTCTACCACCTAGTCAATGTCACGGTGTTGGTAACAATAGGCCTTTGCTCGCCTCTTACGAGCTGCCTGGGTGGAAGGCAGTTGGCCTATTCTAAAACGGAACGGATTCACTGCTTAGCTGCAGTTTAGCCGAGGTAGTATTTGTATAAAAAAAGGTCAATATCTATTATTATGCTAAGGTTATTAAATTCATCACTTGCTTGCCAAAGATACGAGTTCTGCCTACAGTTAGTCGACACTAAAAGAACAAACAATGGTGTATTAAATCTGGTTGTTTTAAATGGTATATTAAGCTTATCTTACATAACGTATCCTGAGATTGGTCTTATGCCCGATATGGCAAAGACCTTGCCATCTGTCACATCATGGGACCTACTACCATCGGTTCATCGTGGGTGCGTATATATGTACTTCTACCCACTCTTTCGGGGATATTGGCGTGATGGTATTTAGAAATTTAAATAATTAAAATAAATTACTCACAGACATAAGTAAATTTAAATTGTAAAACGAACTGCTTCAAATACACAATGAACGAATATTTTGTGTGATTCTGAATTGATTACTTTCATAACATACAAAATTAATATATAATTTTACAAATGCCAAAAATAAAACGAAAGGTTGTATTAGTTTGACATTAGACAGAATGTATATGAACACGAAAAGCATGGGCCGACAGACACACAACACTTCTTGGTATAATTTTCTCGGTATAAGGAAGGAAGCAAGGCTAAAATCGATATACATATACAGTTACATAGTATATATAAACTTAGAAGTACATGGTGTATATTAATTGGAACACTGTCTCATTCAGATAAAACCAAAATTTTATTTCATTTTATTAATTTTATCTTTTAAATTACTGAAATTAATCTGAAATTGAAATAAGGTACTATGAAACTGACACGTTGTGTAAAACTTCATATAATAAATAAGACTCAAATGTTGAGAACACAAAATCTCAAATCTTATACTGACTTCAACTGTAATATATGCTAGACGCACCCGCGACTTCATTCACGATTTTTGCGACGGCCTGTTAGCAACAGGTTTTATGTGACTCAGTCAAACCGCAAAATGACATACACTTTCCGAACAATAAAATAGTGTCGTAATCAAAACCTTGACTCAAAATCTCGAGCCTCGATCACATGTAATTGTGTTAAACAAACATGTAATCTAAAACTTTTATTATTTTATTGTTTAAAAGTGTTTGCTGCTCGACTGAGTCACAGAAAAACAGGATGAAAATCTATTATATAATTTAAGATGACCTTCACGTTCAAAGGTAGCGGTACATGCCTGGTTTCAACTTATGATGGTAATTGATAATTATAATAATAGCCAGATTTTATCACGATCGGCTCAGTAAATTCACGGCCGGAATACAGACAGGCTGAAAATTCTTAAAATACAAGATATGTTTTTATCCGTCTGCACCTATTTTTCTAAACATCTTCTATCTACAGAATTCTCTCTTCTACAGTTTAATAATATATATAGATATTTTCAAAGATTTTTCTAAACGACTTCACTTAAGTCTGACTTTGTTGTATAATGATCATAGTTGTATAAAGGCCCAGTACTCTGGCGGGAATTGGAGCGGCTCTGTAGACAAAGAATAAATATTTCAGGCCAGACGTCATTTAAAAGTGGCATTGTTCTTCACGAGTAATTTGTTGAAGAATCCCTTTGTGAAAGTAAACAACTTTTCAGACTTCCTTATTTTTAATGCCTTTTTACTTTTTATTCTATGGAATCCGAATGAAAGTTTCGAGCAAAACACTCGGCTAGGTTGATCCATTCGTTTGACGTTAGAATCCCAATTTCATACAGATAATCAATAGTACGACCAAGCGTAGGTATTCAGAGTGCCGAGTGAAAGAAAACGTTATCAGGAAACTGGGATCAACTAATAATTGTCATTATCAAGACTATTAAAAAACCTCACCACAAAGTAGAGAGGACAGTATAGATGTTGATAATCATAATTATAAAATTTCACCCAGTATCAACGTTGAAAATTACAGAACACGTAAAATTTGAACCGAAATTTCGTACATCTCGCCGTATTGTGCGATATACGAAAAAATGTTTACGAAAAGGAACAGTTAATAGCTACGTGATCAGTACCCACACGTGTATAGAATTATCTTGTTACTCTTTCCGTAATATAGCGGGATCGTATACGGGTTACGAAGATAATGCTTCCCCTTTCCTGCATCCTTGTGGGTACAACGGGTGTCGGATGGCAGAGCTTCTCAAACATAGCTTACTTTTCTCCATCCTACTATTATTAAAAATGCGAGTTTGTGAGTATGGATCTTTAGATGTTTGTTACTTTTACGCAAAAACTACCAAACAGATTTGAATAAAACTTTACAATAATATAGCTTATACATAAGAATAACACACAGGCTACTTTTTATCTGACTATATTAAAAGCGGGTATGTTTTTACACAATAAGTATTATAAGTCGGAAAAAATTCTACCATTCGATAATTAAGTAGTTTAAATAAATTGATTAGTTTGTACAATGCCTATTTTTTTTGTTTTTTCCAGGCCGTCCCAGGTTCACCATTCAGGTTGTACTTTTGGTTTTTTGTTATTGTTTTTTATTATTACTTATAATATAACATGTGTACAATAAATTCCCAAATAAACAAAGTTTCCCTTATGTTTTAAAATACAATGTGTTCTGTTACATTTATAATTCATGTTTAAAGAACTTGTAATCCTAAATATTATAAAAAATACGCGTAAATTAAAATACACCCCTGCTATTGAATTGGCGACGTAGTTAATCAATTTTCAATTATCATATGGTCATCAAACCATCGTACACTCCCTCATCTGCAATATGATGGTAATGCGAGGTGCTAATGTACCTCACATTACATATACCATGTGAGTTTAATCATCCCTTTTTTTTCAATGGATGTAAAACAACAGCCTGTTTAATTATATAATGTATAATCATGAACAGATTTTTGTGTAGCAAGTTCATAGAACGGACAAAATTGTGAAACTACTTATCGCTAAAACGCTTGCTTGCCTTATCTTCTTAATGTACGAAAATGCGTGTACTCACAATTAACGATAACAATAGGAAATATAGAAATCCAAGTATATCCTATAAGTTTTTAGGGTACCTAAAGAGTACAAAATAGAACCTTATTACTAAGCCTTCGCTGAACGTCTGTCTGTCACTAGGCTGTATCTCAAAAACCGTAATAGCTGTCAAATTGAAATTTCACCTGTCGCTATGTATGTACCAGTTAATCTCTGAAACGGCTCGACCAATTTTGACGGACTTTCGCTGGCAGATAGCTAATATAATATGAAATGGCTTTGGCTACTTTATCTTTACAATTTTATGAAAGAAATAAAATAAAAACAAAAAAAAGCGGACGAAGTAGTATAAAATAAAAAAAATGTACACAAATGAGCATGTAAACAAGAAAATAATAAAAAAGACAAGCCCGCTGCGTTTCTTTCGTCGGATCATCTCAGTGAGTAGCCGCGCTCCGATCCGGTGGTAATTTTTAGAATTAGATGTGTCACAAAAACCGCTTGTAGAAACCCGCCTGTTGGGAAGTCAGATGGTATATTCTACCTATGGGACCCGGACGATCATAGAACCAAATCGCGAATGAAGACACTGGAAACCGAAAATAAGCTCTAATCTTTATGTTTGATAAATAACACGGGATGTGTTTAACATTATAACATCGCCTCTGTGGAAACGAAGTCAGACTTTGACACATCGGTTAGATTTCCGAATTGGGCAACTTGTTCTGTGAGTTTTGTCAGTGTCACTACCAGTTATGTTGATTGTGACTTAGTTAACCTATGCTTGTTTTTCATAATCTACTCAGTAGAGGCAGATGGTTTGTACTAGATATATGTTTTACGAGAAATTAAAACGTAACCAAGATGTGGCGAGCCGCAGTTTGAGAAGCTTTGTCTTGGTTTAAAAATTTATCAAGCCGATTTAGTTAAAGCTATCGAAGTGGGAAAAGTTAACCTTTGCCAATTACAACATTATCGTTTTTCATCGAAAATCGTAGAGATCGGAGATAAGGAGAAATAACCAATTTTCGTAAGTCATGCTTTAATTATTATAAGAGCCTCTGTGGCCTAGTGGTACGCGTTTTAGAGTTCTATTTTTGTGCTAGGTTTGAGCCCCGCCGTGTACCAATGAGTTTTTCTAACTCAAGTACATTTTGATCGAATTCATCGAGATTTGTGCCCTAATATCGTCAGCTAATCGTACATATTTCTCCCACGTGTTGGTCAGGGCTCTCTTTGTAGAATAGACCAACGACCTTCCTGCCAGGCAGCTCGTAAGAGGCGAGCTTCGTTTAATTGGGTCACTACCAGCATGGTGGTGGTTAGTACCACTGGTGGTTCTATCATATCCATGAACATACAATATGATAAATAAAGCATAAATGATATGTTGCATACAGATTGGCTCGCGCGGACTGCTTTAATTATTCGCCGGCCACACGCTGATGAGAAATTCCCCTTTGTGCCACAAAGGGAAGACCATTTCCTGTCTCATTACATTCATTACCAATTTGTTACTCGACCTCACGTAATAATGAAACTATTTATAATGGCCGATGTCTTCAGCAATCGTGGCAAATTATTTTCATTTAGGCTCTGTCACAGAACAAAATTCACTTATTAAAGAGCGCTTACAAAAACATTTTACTCAATGACCCTCGGTGATCTTGTGATACGTGCTTCGGACTTCCATAACGGCAGTACAAGTTTGAAGCCCACCATATAACAATGAGTTTTTCTAACTTAAATACATTTTCTAGAGCACTTTGTTATGGTGAAGGAAAACATCGCGAGGAAACCCTGGATATGTGCTCGATATGGCGACGTAGTCACTTATCACCTTATAAAAACCTAAAATCGTCGGCTAATCGTGGGTGCATATACCTCTGTCAACCTTTTCGGGGTTTCATATGAACATATGAATATATAGCGATATGAACATGACGATCAATTTGTGTAATTTGTCCAAGGATATATATTACTATTATTTATCTTCCTCTTTCCGCTAATAATTTAATAAACACCCAGTCCCGGAGTTACAGACAGGTGGATGGTTACGTACACGCTAGCCCCTCAACCAACGAGGTGGTCAAAGGTTATTATTACTTTTATAATAGTGTTTACTTACTATTGTTTTATAAGACATTAACTGGACTCGCAATAAGGATGCATCAATTTGAAAATTTACGTCATTTTTATTTTTTGTTGACATTTATTAGAATATAATGATAATGATTGAAATATACAGATAAGTAACAATAATTAGCTAATTTTAATAAATATACGTATGTAATATTCGTAGTACATTAATTATAACTAAATAAATACAAAAATAAAATTATAATAGAAATAATGAACGAAAAATATTTGCATGCCATTTATTTGATCCGCACTTAAACGTAATAAATGCTGAATATGATGTATTTATTTAAGATCCTTGTAACCCTGTTTTATGCAAATAAAGATTATGATTATGGTTATCATTACGAAATACAGAGGTGGTAAACAAATTATGAGCCCGAAAATCGATGGAAATTGATTTATTGAACCGACCAATAGTCAACTGCCCTTACTTTTAATAAAATTCCACCGGCCAATTACGGAGGGCGGGAAAGAGGATATCTGTCAATAAAACGCTTCAGGAATAATAATTAATTGTAAAGGCCCAGTGTGAGTTCAGTAGGTACATATACAGTTTAATCCATTTATTTCGACATCGGATATTGGCGGGAAAATACCAATGTAGATTTAGTTTTTTTACGATGTTGCCACTTTTTGAGCTGAAAATTATCATTCTTAGACAGTAAAATAAGGAAAGCCTTATTACATGCAATAATACAGGGCAGTTCTACCAATGTTTACAATTAATTTTTTAGTATGCATATTCCAGTTTAAGATGACCTTTACGTTCAAAGTTTTTCCTTTAATCCGAGTTTCAAGTTATGTTTAAGTCATATGGTGATTTATAATGAGAGTTGTCAGGACAATCTATATTTTTTTTACAAAATATATAATATAATTTACCCCGTGTTGGTCTGAGTCCCTTGTGTAGAACAGCTCATCTGCCTCCCTACCAGGCAGCTCGTAAGGGGCGAGCATAGGTTAACTGGATCACTCAACGTGTCTACTAGTGGTAGTGTGCTGTGCAGCAACTCGCCTGGGTAGGAATCCTCCACCCTACTCATTCCTGAGGCATGACATTATCGTGTTTCAGTTCGGAAGGTTAGGTAGCCAGTAGAATTGGAAATCAACCATAACACTCCGGCCAGAGGACAGCGACGCACTAACAACATTTATTAAAGCAGCAAAAACAGCAAAGCCGTGTGCATGTTCGCCGTCTTATCCCATAAAAAAATAACAATAAAAATATTTTTGGTTCTAAGAAGCACTTTTTCAAGCGTTTAAAGGCTAATTTAAGGTTTTATTTAATCCGTACTAATATTATAAATGCAAAAGTAACTCTATCTGTCTGTATGTTACGCTTTCACGCCTAAACCACTGAACTGATTTCGATAAAATTTTATACGGAGATAGAGTAGACCTTGAGGAAGGACATAGGCTACTTTTTAACCGACTACATTAAAAAAAGGGTATGTTTTTACGCGATTAGTATTATAAGTCGGAAAAATGTTTGAAAGTTGTCTGTATTAATAAAATAATTCACGCGGGCGGACTGTTAGTATTTAATGAAAACATCATAGTTAAAACAAACATACTTAACATATAAATAATACAAACATACATAAATAAATAAAACAAATATACACGTACCAAATAAATAATATATAATACAAAACATAAATAAATTATATAAACATACAAATTAAAAATATAATAACAAGGAAGTCAAATATAATTGACTTAAATTAATAGTAATATTATTTTGCAATCTCCCGAAAAATAATACCTATTCGCGAAAATTAATATTAAAGTGCGATTAAGCAAGACACACAATTATTTGCTCTCAAAGTTTCCTGTCGTTTCGCTACCAAAGTACCTTCAGGAGAACTGACTGCACTTCAGAACTGTAGTACTAGGCAGTAGGCGCTAGCAAGTAATTGAGTGTCTTCAGTGTTAGAGTAATTGGCGGGAATTTTATTTTTTTTATAATTTATTTAGATTTTTTTTTTGCAAACAAGCAGACGGATTTCCTGATGGTAAAAAGTACACCTCGTCTATAGACACCAAAGGTGGAAATGGTGCGTTGCTAACGTGAGGCTGGGATGGGAAGCCTCTTGCGTGAGTAAGTTAACAGGCTACCCTACCCTCCAAACCAGAACACGACAATGGTGAGCACTGACGCTATTGTGGCAGGAATAATTAAGGCGGTGGTACCAATCCGGGCGAGTCCTTGCAAGACTACCACCTAGTTGATGTCACGTTGTTGGTGACAATAGACCCTGTGCTCGCCTCTTACGAGCTGCCTGGGTGGAAGGCAGTTGTCCTATTCTACAACAGAACCCGAATCAACACAGGGTACCGTTAAAGGGATACTAACAGATAGACAAATAAGACAGACAGACAGATAAAAATTGTATATACCTTGTAAACATACATAATATACATTTAGTAAATAGCGGTAACTACATACAGACACTCCAATTTTATTTATTTGTATAGATATCTCGAAAAAAAATAGCTTAGGTCACGATTTGGAGTGAAATCTAAAAGCCAAATGAAAGACTTTCTGAATAGACTCGAAAATATTTAAGCAGCAAAACAGACTAATCATAAACGAGTTTTAAAGGTTCTTTTCACTTTGAATACAGGGAAAAGGTTTGAGCTGATCCGACAAAAACAAATTAAATGAGCTCAAATCGTGTGTTTATCGACTATATTTGAGTTCTTCCATTAGCCTGTTCATTCGAACCTATATATCTGTATATATAAAAGAAAGACGGGTTTGTTAAACTTATAACTCGAGATCCGCTGGACCATAATTTTCATGATTGATTCGTTGGATTTGTCTCTGCCCCGAATAACAGAATACATCTTAAAAACAGTGAAAACTAGATGAATAAATAACTATGAAATCATTTTCAATAAACGATTAGCACATGTCAAACATTTGTTGTCCATCCTGTCAAATACTGTAAGTAACGATTATGCATTATCTGTAGTTTTTAAATCAATTTAAAAGGTTGGAAAATGCATTAAACAGATACATAGAAGTTTCTCAGCTATTTTTGCGTCCGTACAGAAATAATGACAAATGTTTAAAATTTAAACGTGCGTTCAGAAATTTATTTTGTGTAAATTCAAGTTTCTATTTCCGAAAAAAATTTCTAAGAATTATCCTATAGGGTAACAAAATGTTTTTTTTGTATTTTTTTTAAATTTACATTCTCTTTCTGTGTGTATTATTCATTTTAATAAAATACTTTTATATATCTCTCCATATTCATATTTATTTTGTATCATTGTATTATTTTCATCAAAGCCTAAATTAGTTCAGCTAAAAGACAACACGACATACATTGACTGTTAGGCGGTACGAAGCTTTTTTTATACGCAATAGAGCTCAAAATAATGTTTTTTTTAACTTTGTCTGTATGTCTGTAGGTTTGTGCACGCTAATCTCTTAACCGATTTGGATGCAGTTTTCAGAAATATATTGTGATGGCCATTACTTAAGATATTGTGTTTATTTTATAACAATCGGTTAATAAATAAAGAAGTTACGGCAATTTATGTCAATCACGTAATATGTATTTAAAAAGAGCGTATCATATCGAACTAATATTAATGGGTATATCATTTACAAATAAGAAACATTGAAAAGATTATTATATTATATTAAGTACTTACTGCAACGTCCCCTGGTGAGTCGTCACCTAAGAACATGCATCAATCGAATCAAAATCAATTACTGAAAACCTCATCAAAATCGAACTTTGGATATAAATGCTAACACCATATTTAAAGTAAAATCCTAAAATAAAAGAAACCACTCCTTACAATATCAGCTGTCTGTCAGTGAGAGCCCGGCCGCTTCAGAGATTAGTGGGCACAAACAGACAGATAGACAAAAAATCTAAAAAATGCTATTTTGTTACATACGTGCCTTGTAAATACACATATTATGCATGTTGTAAAAAGTGGTCATTTTAAAATTAATACCAACACTCCAATTTTATTTATTTGTATAGATATTATAAAATTAGGTTTAAAAACAATTAGTGGATGTTTTAATATTGTTAATATTAATTTATAATACTTACCATAAATAATGGAGTAAATTAAAAATCCCCAGAGTCAGTATTGCTTTAAAATTACAATTGGGTTAAAATACTCTTGGGATCGCTTATTAATAAATAATGTTCATTTTCGATCGATTTCTTTTAGTAGCTATTCTGGGAGGTAAAATTTAATCATAATTACTTGACGTTGTAAATGTGTTTTCTGAAGGAAACTTGATATTTTTGTAAAGTTTGAATTTTTTTTCTAATCTATACACTTTTTATTCTGTTATTATTTCCTTAACAACACTTACCTGTCCATGCAGAATTGTTAATGAAAATATAGGAATTACATTTGAATGTTAACCTAATTAATAATAATAACTTCTGAAACAATTAATTATGAATTAATCTTTTTATTAAAAAAAATAATGTAATAGTTGATGAAAATTGACAAACATTTATATCATGTCGATAGTTCATCAACTATCCATATATATGGCGCGTTTTTGACCGGAGGCACCGATTGACCTAAAGTGATCCTGTGACCGTGCGCTCTCCGCCCTCTATTTCGAAAACGGTTCATCGTATAAAAAAATGTTGTAAACACAATTTGTAGAGAATTTTGTATTCTACAATACTGATAATAAATATGAATAGCAAAAAATCCATAGGAAATGAGATATTTACAAAAAAAGTGCAAAAAAACGATTTTTGTGACCTTTGACCTTGAAATTTAATAGTTGCGTACGCCCTACTATATGTAGGTTTTAACTTTTAGGGTGTCAATAAGTATTTACGGACTTACAGCTGAGTATTAAGAATTCCGAGATTCTACCTAATTTAAACTTAAATGACTGGATATTATAAATCATGCAACAAACCCAACTTTAGGAAAACTTCGTAAATATTAAAGCCAAATACTCAGCGAAATGTTCAAGTAATAACTGCAGGCACGATTTGTTAAGTAATGTGTCTCGTATATAGTACAGTAACTCTCCCAGGACTGCCATTCCGCGGGTTCTTTACTAAAAATGTCCCCAACGCTACATTTTCCACGTATGCCAAATCGAAATGACTATGGAAAATTCTAGAAGCTTATCAGCGAAGTAGTTATATGGAGATAGGGTAGATATTTCTTTTAATACATTATATCAAAGTGTGTCTGTTTCTCATTTAATTTTACTAGGTATATATGAAATTATTAGGATTAAATAACTAGAACCAAATACTAACACCTAGTTATAGCCACGTTTTTAGTTACTGCAAAATCCAATACTTTTAAACGAGCAATTCTTGTATATATGGGTTATGTATATCAAAGATTTCAGAAACGGCTGCAACGATTTTCTTAAAGCTTTGTATTTATGGGTTTTCAGGGGCGATAAATCAATCTAGCTAGTTTTTATTTTCAAGTTTCATTTATGATGTTTATAATTATATGTTATTTTTATATGTTTTTATTTATTTATTTATTTATTTATTTTATCATGTTTTCATTGAATAATAACCTCCTACAAATTAGAATGCGAAGCTACACTTCGTAAAAGTTAGAATAGCTCGGTCGGGAAATCGGGTGCCTAAAACGGAAACCCGGGTTCAAATTTCAGTCCGATTGTTTCTTTAATTATTTCTATTTTTATACTAGTCATATTTCATCAGCAAGTAATTTGCATAGTTATAAGTAAATATATCTCCAAAAAATACTTACTAGATAATTAATAATAAATAATAATACCAGCATAAATAACACTTTTCTAATAAAACCAATTTATGTATAAAACGTTACGCAAAGTAAGTCAAAATTAAAACTTAACAAGTTATAAAAAGGGTCAAATCGCGCCGAGCATCGCTAAAATAAAAATAGCAAAAGAATTTGAATAGCCGTCAACTCGAATTCATGTTCCGGGTAATATTACTTTATTATTTATTGCCTCTTCTCAATCTCTTTTTAATGAATGGCAATCAAGCACACAAATGTATGTAATATACCTAGTTAATGATTTTCTACACAGTAAAACGCAACGCGGCTGGTGTACTAGCCGACAGCCAAGTAGTGAGTAACGTGTACCGGGTTTTTTTTGTTAAGCTCCAGGGTAACTGCTGCTACCGATGTGGCGACAACCTTTGAGACTAATAAAATTATTTGAGTGAGGGCGTAAAATAAGTCAGGCGAAGGAAAAGAGAGTTTCGCCGTCTTTAATGGGGGAGTTTCAGCGAGGGAAGCCGTTAAACCAGTTACTCAACTCAACTCAACCTGGACAACAAGAGGTAAGATGGGCGCATTTAGCTACCCATCGTCAACCTTGGAAGTAAGGATGGGTGTCGCCAGTACCGGTCATTTATCATTTACATTTTTGGTACTAAGTAGGATAAGACAGAAGTTACTAATAGCTTCACCTGCCCCACAAAAACTGTGTTTTATTTCAGACACAATTAATACAAAATCCAAAAAAAAACCAAACTTCCAAAAAACCTTTTATTCTACCGGATTTTCGCGTGAAATATGCCCGGAGACGGGCCGCACTATTCCCGACAAGATGGTGCAATTTTATTTAGAAACGCGCAAAAAAACCTGCGCAACGGCGCACAAAAGATGTTGTTATAGTGCTCTAAGATCCGAACTTAAGCCGATTTTCACCGAGCTGATAATAGAATAAAACTTATTTTGTAATAAATGTAGTATATTGGAGAATATATTAAAAATGGGTTGCCACTAAAAATCTTGGACTTTGGCACTTTCTTTTATTCAAGGCCCCAACAGAGACGACTGCAATGTTCGGTCCTTTATTATTACATAGTATATCCTAGGTAGGGATTTCTCTGTCACTCGTTTTCATACGCGTGGAAATTTAAATCTTTAAAACTCGCAAACCTCTATTAGGACCAACTTTTTTGCAGACAATCCTATATCAACGTGTTCGTAATAAAACAGCGCTTATCCGAATGTAATTTTTTTCTATTATCATAACAAACATTAAACATCAGATAAAACATCATTTTTTAAAAAATAATTAAAAACATTTAGTCCAGAATTTTTTTTGGCAACCCATTTTTAATATATTCTCTAATATACTTAATTTAATATAAAATAAGTTTTATTCTATTATCGGCTCGGTGAAGGTCGGCTTTGGTTCAGATCTCTACTATAGTGACAGCTGTCAAGTTATGATTACGGGCCTGTTTCACCAAGTTTGAGTAAAGTAGCAAATAACTACTCATTGATTAGTACTTCTTGATAAAACTATCAAGTAAATTACTTTCATTTTACGTTACTCGGACTTTGCAAAATTGCTTTCTGCATTTACTCATGAGTATACTGAGCGATTAGCCTACTTTTAACTTTACTCAGAGATGGTGAAAGGGGCCCTTAGTGTAGCGGGTTATCTCGTACATATAAGAACGTCGAAGAATTTATCTTAACTTCGGAGTCCGTTATACCGTCAGTGCTTGCTGTTATAGGTAAAGTTAGCTTATCTTCAAAACTGAATAATAATAATAATAATAATAACGACACTACGAAAAGGGTACCTAATTCGGAGACAAAATAGTTACAAAGCTATTTATCACGTCATAAGTATATTTTCATGAAAAAAATATCTTTCTGCCGGTAAAAAAGATAAGATGTAAAAAGATATTTATCTTTGCAAGAATTTGCCAGGAATAGAGCAATAAATCGTGTTCGCCTCGCATATCAGCGCTGTGCCGAAAATGAAAGATTTGCTCGCGGAAAACCGGTAAACCGAAAATACCTGATAACACTCGTCTCAATTTCAATGAGCTCTTCGAGGTCGTACTTTGTAATTTTACTGTCTGTTATTCACAATTTATTTATTTCTTTCAGTAGTGTTCCACTGAATCTGTATTTTGTGGTTTCGAAACTGTTATGCACATGGTGCGTTTGTGTGTACATTACATTGTAATTTGCAAGTCTACCGACTCCGGACCGGACTCACTTACACGTCCCTGCTGCGCCTCGCCTAAAAATATCATTCAAATATGGGCTTTAAGGTATGACCTTGCGATATATTTTATAATGGCAACATAATTAAGCCGCCTGATCGGCGTCTGCTGCGTTGCCATTATAAACTATATGCCTTAAAGCTCATATTTGAATGACATTTTTTTAGACGAGGCATAGCAGGGACGTGTAAGTGAGCTACGACCTTAACACGTCACTGTCAATATGGTGGCTGGAACAAGTAAGGTGGTAGATTATTACCCGAGTAAGTTGCTACACTCAGCAGACAACGCTCGACTTTCAGTAGGCATTTTCAGATCAACTAATATACTCGTACGTACCTATTATTTGGAGTTTACATTTTTAACAACAACTTGTTCGCAGTATATAAACATATGTCTCTATCTAATAGGGCCGTTACAGATATCTTCTAGATCTCTGCTTGTCTTAAATAGGGCCGACTTCAAAATTGAGTTCTAAGATTCCACCCGAACATACATACCTAAATACACACATTGCAAGTTAAATAAAAGCTTTTAAAACGTAGTCTGTTTTGATCAAAAGTGAGAGCTTTGAACCCTTTTCCCATAATCGTTTTGTAGTATAGACGAGAGCCACTTGCTTGTATTCGTTCAGTAAACTTCATCAGTTTATTCATTAGTCATTATTTTGTTTTTGATTAACATCTTTCTAAAAGGCTTTCTAAAAGGTCGAGACCAAAACAGAGTTTTACGAAAACACAGACGGAGTTTAGGGCATTAATTTTCCACACAACAGATTTTTGTTCCAAACAATCTTTGACCGCTACTTCGCCTGCGTTTTTATTTAATTACTAGCTTTTTAACTTGGTACCGCCTTAGCGTAGCAATGATGCACTATTTTATTTTGTATAGCTGACCTATCTTAGGTATAACCACGTTTCCGAACAAACGATGCTCTTTCAATATAGTCTATGGCTGTGAATGACATTGACATTCGTTATGCGCGTTTTTTAAAATATGCAAAATTAAATGTATATTTTTTTTATTTCTGAGAGATTTTCTTAACATTTTTTTCCGTATGAACCTTCTCCTAATAATAGCAAATACAACAAAAAAAGAATTAGTCCAGCCATTCACGCGTGATGCCGTGACCAAGGAAAACGGGTTTCATTTTTACATATATAGATTATATGTTTAGACTAAAATACAGCCTATGAAAGGTGGAGAGATTCCAGACGGTTAAAATTTTAAGTATCTGTAAAAAGAGAGTGAATCGGTATATTTTAGTTTATTGTGCTTCCACCATCGAATCCTTCATTATTCACCTTCCAGCATTTGTGTTGAGGGCAATATGCTTAGCAAACAGTTGTTAAAATATCCGTTGAGTCTGTACCATTATCTATAAAACGACAAAACAATCACGATGGTTATATGGGAGCATTCTTTATTTACTTTATTCTATTTTTTGTATTTGTCGTTATAGCGGTGACAGAAATACATCATCTGTGAACATCTCAACTAGATGTAACGGTTCATGAGATACAGCCTGGTGACAGACATACGGACAGACAGCGAAGTCTTATTAATTATAGGGTTCCTATTTTACCCTTAGAGTACGGAAGCCTAAAATATTTGTAAACAATATTTGTGGAGTAACATTCGCAGACCGCATCTATAACAAATGGAAGAAGCTAGACAGGTGTGCAGTCGGTGTGTCGGTGCCCTCTGCCTACCCCGCAAGGGATCTGGCGTGAAGATATGTATGTGTTTATTTTTTATGCCATTGGAAGGCAAACAAGCAAATGGATTTCCTGATGGTAAGAAATACAATCGCCTATAGACACCAAAGGTGGAAACAGTGGGTTGCCAACCTGAGGTTAGGATGGTAAGCCTCTTGCGTGAGTAAGTTTACCGGCTACCCTACCTTCCAAACCAGAACACGACAATGGCGAGCACTTACACCATTGTGGCAGGAATAAGGCGGTGGTTTCGATCCAGGTGAGTCGTTGCAAGACTCTACCACCTAGTCAATGCCACGGTGTTGGTGACAATAGACTATATGCTCGCCTTTTACGAACTGCCTGAGTGGAAGGCAGTTGGCCTATTCTATAACAGAACCCGGACCAACACGGGGAAGATATGTTTATATGTGTGTATTGTATGTATTTGTAAGATATTCAAGAGCAAATTTTCCGACAGGCGGTAGCTTCAGATTTGTTATGAATACAAATCTTCGATTCGGAAGCATGATACACTCCCGTCCGCATCATTTGCGTTCTTTCTATTTATTTTTCCGCACAATTTAAATTAAAATATCAGGCTTTTTCTTACAACTTGTATCGTGAAATTACAATAATTTATCTTTACTTATACAAATGTTATTAAATATATCTTACTGATAATATTTCAATTAATATTCTATTCTTTTTAAAAAGCCTTTATTTAACTTGCATTGTATGTATTTAAGTATGTATGTTCAGGCGGAATCTTAGAATTTGATTTTAAAATAGATATCTTCATCCGATTAAGCTGAAATTTTTTATACAGGTCATTCTAAAACCAATATGGCGGAATAGTTAATTTTAATGCATTTCTACAATATGGGTATTAATAGTGTTTAAAAAAAAAGCTTTTAAAAAGTTTTTTCTTTAAATTTATTTATATTTGACAATCTCAAAAATATATTACGATATTTTTGCACCTTGAGAATAATAATGGCCTAACTCAAAAAATGAAAGTTTTTCGAAATGTAAGAATGATGTAAGTTTTCAAATTGTTTCTGCCTTATTTAATTTCATATATGTTAATGAGTCACAGCATATATTTGACTTTTATGTTAATTAATTTTATCTTTTGTATCTATATAAAATAAAAAAAACAACAAAATAGAAATAACTTGATTTTAAGGAATTTTGAATTAAGTCTCTATCATTCCAATGATGCGATATCTAATACTTTTAAACAAGCAATTCTTCTACATTTATTTATTTATACCGGCTATCTCAGAAACAGCTCTAACAATTTTGCTGAAATTTGGTACCTAGGGGGTTTTGGGGGACATAAATTTGATCTACATAGGTCTTATGTCTACAGCTTTTAACTGAGGCAAAATCGATTTTCGATTAGATGATTTTGATTAATTTGAAAGTTTTTTAATTTTTTTTTATTGTTTTGCTGAAAACTCTAAAACATAAAGTAACTAGCGTCCATTATTAGAAATTATTACTAAAAAAATTATATAACTCTGTCAATGTATGTGTGCATGTTTACCATAGAATAAGTCATTATATCATGGGACAATGTATACGTTTTTACCTCCCTATCGTAAACCGTTAAAAAAATATAAAAATGTATCAAATCTGAATAAAAATAGTTTAAAGCGAAATATATAGCCGATACTTGATTGATTGATTGTTTTAATTTATAATTAACATTATTTAATTAAATATAAGACAACGAACAGGCACGCGGGTCTCCTGATAGTAAGAGACAACTGTGGCCTATACACGCCATAGCTGCTGTAGGTGCGCCGCTGCCCTGTGGTCGGGTTGTTAGATCTTATGTGCAAGTCTACCGACTGCCCTACCCTCCGAACCGGAACACGACAATGTCGTTATGGTAGTAAAAACTATAAAAATAATTATAATAATTGGAAAAAGACAAGTCTGCTCAGTATCTTTCACTACATTTCAGTTATTGGCCGTGGTAAATTTAAAACATATTGCAATGTAAGTGACCGCATTTGTTTACCGACGTAGGCAGGCATTTGTGTGATGAATATAGATGTCTGTATTTCCGGTTATATTTTTAATTCAATTTGGTATCTATTTATGTATTTCTATGTATTAGTAATGCTGACCGTCACTAATAATGCGACTAGATAATTTGCTTACTTTGGACTAACTTAACGAACCTAATATTTTGTAGATTCTCCAGACATATTTATTGATTTATAGAGCGCGGCACAGAATCGCTTGTAAGGTCTACGTAATATAACATATTTTCTATTTCATTCTATACTATTCTAAATATAAGAAAATTCTTAAATATACCTTAAAATGACGAAAACATATAAAACAATGCCTCTAACTTTAAGAAAACTTTAACAGAAGATTAACAGTTTCCAGAGAAAAATTATGTCACCAATAGTTAATATACTCTATCATAATATTCACACTTCTTTATTTTGATACCGAGGAAATTCTAAAGCCTTATAATAATTACTGAGCAGAAAATGACCTTTCTTTCGTCGTCAAGCTCTCAAGTAATTAAAACGCTAAATAATAACTAGATGTCTCTGTTTAACTTCTCTGTTGTTGATAAAATAATAAAACACTTTATTTCTTCAGGATTAAAACTCTTTCACTGCTTCAAATTTTACGTTTTAATTATCTTCCTGAGTTGTCACATAAAAATTAAATCGTATAAAAGGATATTCGTGTTTTGCTAATGGAAGGTACATTTTACGTCCGTATCAAGTTACAACGTACTAAGTTTTGGGTGATGTTGAATAATAATACACTAACTTTTAGTTTGCAAACTCATGCTTAAATTACTATACGACCGAATTAAAGTGCACGTTCTATTCTTTTATATTTTTTGAAATCTTAAACTTTATCTACCTTTACAAATAAGTCGCTGTAAATTTGAAATCAGAATTTTAAAGTTTCTTTTAGCGATGATTTTTAAGAATCATTTAGAAAATCAGTGTTTAGGTCCGCTGCTAATCAATAAATAATGAGAAATTTTAAATATTAAACTATACATATTTCTACAAATAAATCACTTTGAATTTGAAATTCTAATTTTAAAGGTTCTTTTAACAATGACTTTTAAGAATCATTTAGAAAATCAGTGTTTAGGTCCGCTGTTACTCAATAAATAATGAGAAATGTAAGATATTAAACTGTACCTACTTCTACAAATAAATCGCTTTGAATTTGAAATTCTAATTTTAAAGGTTCTTTTAGCAATTATTTTTAAGATTCATTTAGAAAATCAGTGTTTACTTCCTCCGTTTCTCAATAAATAATGAAAAATTTAAGATCTTCAATTGTACCTACTTCAACAAATATTTAATTTTAATTTAAAATTCGAATTTAAAAGTTTCTTTTGGCTATGATTTTAAAGTTATTTAGTAAACTATTGTTGCAGTCCGCTGTATCTCAATTAATACCGGGATATTATTTACTATTTTAAACTTTATCTATTCATACAAATAA
>DVZL01001247.1:0-18458 GCA_018236625.1 Lasaia peninsularis
TCGTTAACCTAAGGGCAAGGGTCATTGACATTGTGTGTCATAGTCGCATAGAAGCGCGATTTTATTGAATGAAAAACGCAATGTATTTTTTTATTTTTTTGATATAGATTTTTTTTAACATTCTTTATGTCTTCAGACATCAATTCTTTACACCCTGTAAAAATTTTGAGCACTAATTTTCGGATGCCTTATATAGACTGAGTACAGTTGGGTGTAAAATATTAAGTTTCGCAAACAAAATAGCATTATTTATGTCATCAATATCGAATGACGACGTTAAAATTATAGCTTCTAAAGAGTTGGATAAGGAATTAATTTGAGTTTTTAAAGTAAGCTTATCGTTCGTATTCGAAACGGTATCGAGTATTTTATGAATTATTTCCATATTTTCCAAAAGATGTTTTTCATTTAAGTCAACCTTAGACATAGAATTATTAAACGATGAAATAGTAGATTGAATAACATGAATATTATCTTTCATAAGGTGAGCGAGATGTTTCTCGTCCGTCTGGACACTATTTATAGCCTCCGAATATTTGATTGCGTCTTCGGCATCTAATGTTCTGAAGATAGTTTTTAAGATAGAGCCTCCAAAGTCGATAAGACCTCTTTTAAAACGATTTTCTGTGTGATCATCACTAAGTAAATATGAAACCGAAGAGAACTTATTAACATTAATAAGGTGTTGATTTTTCAACGCTGAAAGCGAATTTATGCATTCCGACTGTATCTTTGATGACGTAAGAGAGTTACAAAATATATTTAGTTTTTCTAGCAAAAATTCTACTTTATCTAGATTAGGTTGAATATGACTTATATCTAAATATGCTAAGACTTTCCAGTCGTTATTAGTAAACTTAAGATCTAAGAGCTTATCAAAATAAAGGCCCGGACTACTAATGATGGGCGATACGTAATCTGATATGGCTAGCGGCGACAGCGCGCATCTGGAATAGAAGTGAAGGACTTATGTTATGATTATGTTATTCTAATTTATATCGTACTACTAACACTATGACGTGTCGTCACTTGCCAGCTTTATTTCGTCGAAATGATGACGAACGTGTTTGCGATTAATTAATAAGGTAGCCGTATGATTGCCGTTGAGCTTTATTATTTTATAAGGACCTTTCCACACTAGTAATAAGGCTTTATTTTGCTTGTGGTGACAACGCACATACACCATATCACCGGCTTTATATGTAATAGGTTTTGTTTTAATATCATAATAATTTTTTGATTTTTCTTTAGATGCTTGGATGTTTTGTAAGGCTTTTTGACGGCTATAATAAAGACGATGGTTTAACGCTCGAATGTAATCTGTATATGTGTTATGATCGAGGACGTCTATACTAGACGGTAAGTAGGGCTTAAAGCCAAATAAGAGTTCTAATGGGGAATAACCTGTCGTACTATGTACGTTTGAATTATATGCTATTATGGCGCTTGGGATGTAGAGGTCCCAAGTATTTTGATTTTCACCTATATATGATCTTAAATATTCTTTAAGGGTGGAATGGCTCCGTTCGAGGGCCCCACAAGTCTGAGCTCGATGTGGTGAAGCAAGAATATGCTTAATGCTAAATAATTTACCTAATTGTTTGAAAAGGTCTGAACAAAAGTTTGTGCCTTGGTCTGACACTATCATTTTAGGTATTCCCATGTGTGAAATATAATTAACAAAAGTTTTGGCTGTTTCTTCAGCTGAACAAGATTGCATAGGGTAAACCTGTGAATACTTAGTAAGATCGTCTTGCACGGTAAGTAAAAATTTATATTTATATTCATATGTTTCAGGTAGAGGACCGACGAGATCTAAATATATTTTTTCATTAGGCCTTGATGCTGTGGAGGTGATAATCATTGTAGCCCGGTTAGTTTGACGTAAGGGCTTATTAATTTGACAAGATCGTCAATTTTTAACATAGTCCTCGATGTCTTGTCTCATGTTTTTCCACCAAAATTGA
This sequence comes from Lasaia peninsularis, assembly GCA_018236625.1. NCBI lineage: Eukaryota > Metazoa > Arthropoda > Insecta > Lepidoptera > Riodinidae > Lasaia > Lasaia peninsularis. The sequence continues at coordinate 1,968 of DVZL01001247.1, forward strand.
GATTTTATTCTTTCTAGCATACGCGAGATAACTGGGTGTCCAGTTATAGGTGAGTCATGATTATCTTTTAAAATTTGCTTAATTTCACTAGGTGTAGGATATTTTATACAATTATGATAAATGTGAATTTTAATGTTAGTCGTATGGAAAAGAAACGAAATAATATTATATATTTTTGTAAATGAAAGTTTAGAGAAAGGATCTGTGAAGTCAGATATTGCTATATTTTCTTCTCCGGAATACCAGTATTTTATCATATCTCGATATTCACGAAGGACATTAAATATATCGTTGTATGTCATTTCGTCAAAATAATTTAATTTTATAAACAAATGGGTGAATACGTGGTTATCATTAGAGGTTGAATAATATGAATGAAGTTCACGTTCAATATTACGGATATTAGGCTCACTAGTAGATGCGTCTATGATTTCGCTTCAATAAGGAATTGAATCGTCCAAATCGACTGACGTTGGATATGCAATTAGTTTTATTTTGGTTTTTAATAAACTTTCATTATGTTCTTGAATTATTGTGTCAAAAATAACACCGGGTTGTTTTGAGATTTGAAGAAATTGTTCGTAAGTTTCAGATATAGACGGAAGATTGTGAGAGTCGATGTCACTTCCGGGTGACAGAGTAGGATTACATAATATTGAATTATCAATGATATTTTCGTCTAAGGCGAGTACTGGATAGCGAGATAATGCGTCAGCGTTTGCGTTTAATTTTCCTTTTTTATATACAATTCGTAATCGTACTCTTCTAATTTAAGGCGCCATCTAATAAGTCTGGATCCGGGGTCTTTAACGCTAAACAGCCACACTAATGGTTTGTGGTCTGTTATGATTTTGAACTTACGGCCATAGAGATAAGGACGAAATGTTTTTACCCCGAATAAAATAGCTAAGAGTTCTTTCTCTATGGTGGAATAGTTGCCTTCGGCTTTATTTAGGGTTCGTGACGCATATGAGATAGGCTTATCTTTGTCTATGTCTCCTTGTGATAGTACAGCACCTACCGCGTAATTAGAAGCGTCGGTAGTCAATAAGAAAATTTGATTAAAATCCGGATACTGAAGTAAAGGTGCTGACGTTAACTAATCCTTAAGATTTGTAAAAGCTAATTCCTGTTCATGAGACCATTTAAATATCGCATTTTTTTTTTAAAAGAGATGTTAATGGTTTTGTGATTTGTGAAAAGTTATTTATAAAACGTCGATAGTATCCGACTAAGCTTACGAAGGATTTTATATCCTTTGGATTTTTAGGGGTTGGAAATTGAGTCACGGCTTTTATTTTGTCTGGGTTTGGACAGACACCCTTGTCCGTGATTATGTGACCTAAGTAAGCGACTTCGTGTCTGAGAAACTCGCATTTGTCGGGCTGTAATTTCAAATTAAATTTTCGGAAGCGATCAAAGACTAATTTAAGTTTCGAAATATGACTCGGAAAGTCTTGACTATAAACAATTGTATCATCTAAGTAGAAATACGCGTGCAACCCTTGAAGGCCCGAGAGAACTGTATTCATCAGCCTCTGCAACGTGGCAGGGGCATTTTTCAGTCCAAAAGGCATTCTAGTGAATTCGTAGTGCCCAGAGACACTTGAATTTGTATTAATAGTAAATCCCGTTTTCGGGGCGTCCTTGGAGCTGGTCTTCACCTGATGAAAGCCACTAGATAAGTCAAGGGTGTTGAAGTATTTACAGTGTCCTAACTGATCTAAAATATCGGTGATGAGGGGCAGTGGATAGCTTTCTGATACAGTGACATCATTTAGTCTACGATAGTCTATAACTATTCGCCACTTCTTTTTACCTGAAGCGTCCATTTTCTTCGGGACGACCCATACTGGAGCACTCCAAGGTGAAACAGAAGGTCTTATGATATTTTGATCAAGCATTTTACGAATTTGTGAATCTACTTCTTTCTTATGGCATTCTGGGAAACGGTAAGATTTCACATGAATAGGAGGTGTATCTCCTGAATCTATAGTATGTTCAATCGCGGTAGTAAATGTGAGAGGTTCACCCTCCATGTGAAAAATATCCGTATACTGTGAGCAACATTCTAAAAGAGATTTCTTTTCTTCTTGATTTAAATGTGAGCACCGAATAAGATCTAGGACCTTTTGAACTCTATCTGAACTAGAATAAGAAATAGAGTTTACTGATTGTGACGGAATATTATCAGAGTTATTTTCTTGTTCGAAAGGAATTAATTCTACGGCATAGTCTTTGATTTTGATTGCTGACTCAGTAGTATTTAAAATTGAAACATTGATTCTTTTATTAGATTTAATCGTGACAATACAGTTAGCAAAATAAATACCATCTTTTAAAGTATGGTCTAATAATAAACCTTGTTTGTTATGATAACGCTCGGGTGTGTAATTAGATACCGCGCACTCGATGACGGCTTCGGAACGAGCGGGAATTATATAAGTTGGCTGAACATAGTTCATATCCACGGTTTGCCCGCAGATATTAATTGTTTTAGAATCATAATTAATGTTCGCTTTAAAATAGCTTAGGAAATCGCTACCAATGATACCATCATATTCTAAACTTACATCATCGTTAAATATATGAAATTTATAATTATAAGTATTACTAGATAAATAGAAACTGATTTGGGATGTGCCTAAAGATTCAGAGCATTTCTCGATATTATTTATCCCTTTTATTTTAATGATTTCGCCGGACAAGATGTATTTGTTATTTAGGCTTGATTTTTTAATAAGACTTATACTTGCACCAGTATCTATAAGAAAACGTAAAGGACGTATCGAAGATGCAGTTTTCAATTCTATATGGGGCAATGATATTTTTGTAATGAACGAATTTATTTCGTAAATAGGAATTTTAGACTCTTTTCTATTTTCTTTATTATAAATATTAGATTGGACACTTATTTGGGGCTGGTTACCCGTGTGGCGGTCCGATGATTTAGGATAATGGACACTTATTTGGGGCTGGTTACCCGTGTGGCGGTCCGATGATTTAGGATAATGGACACATCTTTGGGGCTGGTTACAGTCAATTAGGGTAACTTTGTCCCAACTTGCGAATAATTTTGTACAGAATATCACCGTTTTGCCAGATATCGCAATAAAATATGGTTTTCCCGTGGGTCACAAATATTTAAAATTTAAATTTAAATTATTTTGCATAATTTTTTGCATAATTTTATATAAAATTAACGAAAATAACGTGGGCCAATGTTATATTAAGACTGGGGTAACTTTGCCCGTGTGAGGACTGGTAATACAATTTTCATGTATTTTTACATTTATAGCCCTAAGATAACATTGGCTCTTCTTTTTACATAGACAATTTTAGTTCTAATCGTAAGACAGCTGATTGCCAAAAAATAAGCTTTAAATTTAGGGTTGCCAGTAAAATTCAAATTGAGTGTTTGAAAATGACCTTTATTTTCAAGAACATGTTTATCTTCTATTTATTATTACAAATCAGTCTTTTTTAAATTATAATAAGAACAACAGGACATTTTAAAATTATAAAAAAGTAACAAAAGTTATAATACTTTGGTAGACTTAGAATAATTATAGTGGTTAATCACCCCATTCCATATAAAGAAATTGGTCTTCGATTTGGTAAGAATCACCTATTTTAATAATTTTATTATCGTTTACGTAGCTAACAATGCAATTTTGATGGCATGTCAATATTTCGGGCATGGCAGGCCATTTCCATCCTGCATAGGTCTTCTGCATAACAGATATTTTTATCATTTGACCGTTTATTTTAATGATTCGGCCAGGGAAAAGACATTCTTCTTGCTTAAATACGCAATATCGGCCACAATATTGTCCTTCGATGTTCTTGTTTACTTTATCTTCTATTTTCGTTAAAATCCCATCTTGCACTTCATAGTCTCCTATAATATCCTCTTTGGAAGTTTCTACTTCAATTTCTTCAATTGGTGATATAACATGATCCGTGAGTGAAGAGATATCGTTAGTAGGTGGTGGAGAATGAAAGACGGTAGTTTCAATATTAAATGAGGCTTCAGAGGTGATTGATGGAAGGTGATTGGTAGGCGGGTCAACTGAGTATGTCGGTTTTATATTTGAAGGTCCAGGAATAGGTGATAAAGAACGAGTGATAGGAAAGTTAGATATAGTCGAAGCTCCTGTAACAGTTCTCGAAGGGCTTTTTGTGCATGTTCTTGTCAAATTATTGGGCTTATTTTTGGAACCTATTGGCCGTCCTTTCTTTCGAGTATTTAAGTTTGTTTTGTCTTGTTTACTCTTTTCCTTCTCTTGTCTTTCCTTGTAGTATTTTTCTACTTCTTCAACAGATACGCTTTTGCCAGCAACTACAGGTATTTGAAATTTTTTGTTCTGTTTTATTTGCAAATCATTTTCTCGTATTTCCTTCAAATAAGTCTTAAAACTCTCTCCTATAGACTCTCGAACTTCTTCCATTGGTTTGGAGTGATCCTTCAGTTTGTTAAGGACTACTTGACGATCAAAAGGGTATAGGCCACAGGCTTTGAAACCAGCAATCACGTTTTGTGCGGCTGTTTGGACACCCGCTTCTATAGTTTTTGTAAGTAAAGCAGCAAATACTCCCTTTGGCAAAGCGTTAACAATTTTGCCTCGTTTTGTATTCCTCCAGTCTCTTAAAACATGCCGCCAGTTTGTTTTTAAGGCACTAAAATATGATACATCTAAAGGCTGCAAAAGGTGGGTGGAGTTGGGTACAAGACAAATGAATTTTATGTTGTTTTCCGCGCAAAGCCGAAGACATTTTGGTGTGATATGAGAACTCAGGTTATCTCCAATAACAACCTTCTTTCCTTCTTTCTTTTTTAAAATAGGTAGAAGCTGTATCTCAAACCAGTCATCAAAGGTGGTAGAGTCTATCCAACCAGATGGCGTGACTGCCATACGAGTGCCAGATGGGGCACCTTGAATCCAATCTGACCATTTTTGCTTTGCTTTGTATATAACATACAAAGGCACAAATTCACCTTCCGCATTTGCGCAAAACATAACGGTAAAACAGGATTTAGTGGAATTTCGAATGATTTCCGGGTTTCTGCACTCTCTTTTGAAAAGAAGTTTCTCCTTCTTCGGATTATCATGAAACCCCGTTTCATCGAAATTATAGATGTTCCCGGGTGGAACACCTTCAAGTTCAGTATTTAAATTATTAAAATATTGGTCTATTATCTCTTTATTTACTTTGGCACGCTTTTGGCTAATGGAATGAGCAACCTTTTGTTTTATGGAGTTATGGCGCTCTAAGAAAAGTTTGCCCCATTCCCACCCAGGCAAATTGTTTTTGAACATTTTTACGTGTTTGTTGTTATCATTAAGGTACTTTTGAACAAGAACTCTCAGATCTTGCATACTTATTGGTACACCGTTGTCAGCTAAGGCAATTATATGATTTGATATACTTTCCTCCTCTACAGCTGACAGTGCGGGGGGCTTACCAACCGGTTTAGTGTGTTGGTTTTTTAATTTATATTTTAATGTGCTTCTCGGAATATTGTAAGTATCAGAAGCGACTCTTTGAGACATTCTACAGTTTTTTATATCGTCCAGGGCTTTATCCAGTATCTCTGCAGTATAACGAGTCTTCTTACCATATTTGCGGGTACCGGGTGCTGGACACGGTCTTTTTCTGGCCATTATTAACAACTAAAACAAAAAAGAACTAGTCTAATTAAAAATTACTTTAATTTGGGTAACTTTGGCCCGGGCCAAATTTACCCATATTAACACAAATATTTACCAAATGAAATAAAATCATGAAAAACTTGCTAACAACAATAAAGATATAGTATTTTTTATGTAAAACTACATCTGTAACCATTAGTTATTATAATAAGTACAAACTTACCTTTCTTTGTAACTTTTAAGTCTGAATGTGAATAACTCTGCCGCGATGTTATATCTATCACTTTGCTAGTACTCCAAAATCAACGTTAAAAAAGAAAAGTTTTGTTGACAGATGTCAAATTTTGGCGCGTATTTTCGTTCAAAAATAAACCACTTATTTAAAAATGTAAAAGTCTGTGGTAACTTGTACCACGTTTGGAAATAAAAAAATGGTAATGTAAAAAGTGAGTTGACGGGCTAATGTTAAACGGAAAGCTTAAGTTACCCTAACTGACTGTACAATTTAAGCGACTTTAAAGAAAAAGGGAAAAGGCACCTTTTAGCTTAGCATGCTTCCACCTTTGACCCCTTCTTCACTTTACATTAGGTGAGTCGAGGGTGCTTAGCAATCTATTATAAAAAAATCTAAATGAGACAAAGTAATCTTATTTTGGATATCTTGCTGCTCGACTGAGTCACAGAAAAACTGTTGCCAACAGGCCGTCCCAAAAATCACTCCTGGTTTTTTAAAAGGCTTACACTTAAAAAAAAATAATTTAAAAGTGAAACTCTCATTTCGCAATAATATAACATAGGCATAAAAGTCCCGAAGGATCTCCAGGATACTACAAGTTTTTGTGAACCCCACAAATAAACAAAATCAAGGAGATACCCGTGGTGTCGGTCATTTAATAAATGATGTTATAAATTAAACATAAAACCAATATTATTTAGGAATCAGTGTAAACTTCGCAAAAACTGCTTAGCTTTGAATAGCCACAGAGTATTTACGCAACAGAGACAACTTTTTTGTATTTTAACCCCTGACAGAAAATGGGAGTTGGTCCGGGTCCTCTGTGTAGAATAGACCAACTGCCTTCCCACCAGGCTGCTCGCAAGAGCCGAGCATAGGTTAATTGGACCACTACCAACATGGCCACTGGTGGTAGAGTGCTGTACAGCAACTCGCCCGGGTAGGGATCTACTGCCTTACCTATTCCTACCGCCTTTTGATATGTCGTATTCCGGTTCGAAGGGTAAGGTAGCCGGTAGACTTGCACATAAGGTTCAACAGCCCGACCACAGGGCAGCGGCGCATCTACAATATCTATGGTGTCTATAGGCCACGGTTGTCTCTTACCATCAGGAGACTGATGTGCCTGTTCACTGTCTTAACCTATAAAATAATATATATAATTTACAACATTATACGTAGGTTACATAGTTACGTAAGTTGTATGGCTTTTATTTATCACATTCCAAAATGTAATCTAAATGTTAATAATAAACATGTTGTATCCCTTTCTTTATTATTTCTTTTAATTGTTAAAAGTAGGTCATGTAAACTAAAAATAAGTATAGTAAGGACGTAGCTATTACCACCAATAAAGCCGGAACGTAGAAACCAGAACTACTTACAAAAATAATATATGCATGTCGTGTTTGTTCTCATTGAAACAATAAAATTTTACTTTCAACGTTTATTATTAATATTGTACCTACCACAAAAATGGTTTTTAAGAACCACAATTCACAGACAAAAAGAAGTTCTTGCTGATGGTCCAAAGTACTCGTCGCCTATGGGCGTGAAAAGTGGTAAAAATGGTGTTTTGCTAACTTATTGTTAGGATGTTAGACTCTCGTGAATACTTTTTATGGAATTCTGAAGCGACTAAGCACACGCCTTCCTGATGGTAAGAGACAACCGTGGCCTATAGACACCATGGGTGCGTCGCTGTCCTGTGGCTAGGATACCTACAGGAGGCTACCCTACAGGCGGGTAGAAATAGGTAAGGCGGTGGATCCCACCCCGGGCGAGTTGCTGCACAGCACTCTATCACCATAATAATTATACTAGTTATCCTTCTCTCCAGGTAAGAACACGACAGTGGCGAGCGCTTACATAACGGTGACTATAATAGGTAAGTTGGTACTAGTCCAAGGCAGCTATTGCATAGTATTCTACTTAGTCTTAGTCACGGTTTTAGTAATTAAGACTAGGTGTTAGAGTGGATTTTGGTTTGATATTAATTTATTACATGCAAAAAAAATCGAAGTCTGATTATAAAGTATCTCTTGCATTTATATATTTATTTAAACCATCAAATAAAGTAATAAAATAATAAAAAATGTCAAATAATACTTATAAAATTGAAGCTAGTAGAGTTAAACTCAACAGAATACGCGCGCAACACCGTAACAAAAAAATATACACTTTATTTGGTATTTTTATAAACTACCAGCAGGATAAAATATCGACTTACATTTTGCTACAAAATAATCGGTATTTAAATTTGTAACAATATTTTTACAAACAATAAAAGTAAAATATTATTTACCTGTTTCAATAATAAACATCTCATAGGGCTGGCTATTTCACTCTAAAAAGTCCGATTTATTTTGACGTTGCTCAGTTTAGAAACAGTTAGCAATAATATTCCAGACAGGTCGTTGTTAGGAGTGTATTCTCAAGATATTACTTTGAGCTGTATTGGCTTGATCTTACGTACAAACCAAGGGGTAATATAAATAAGCTGTCAATGAAACACAACTTTGTACAGAAAATCTTTACTCGATGACAGATTAAAATAATATGATCTTTGTAATCATTACTAAATTAGGTGGTATTTATTTTTTATACTTAAAAATTCAATAAGCTAAAACCATATCGTCAGTGGAAAGGAGAAAATGCTAAAGCGCCATTTTAGGCAAAATGTTTTGTGTATATATCATTGGATTGTATTTTATATTATTATTATTAAAATTCTAGATTGTTAGTTGTTAGTTGCTAGTTAACGTAACATTAAGCTATTTATATGGAGATTACACTCTTAACTAAGATCAGTCTCCAATATCAAACATCTATTTCACTCTTATTGGACCAGCTTGCTTTGACTTCAACTCTACAAGAAAGAGAGATTTAGTAGTTTAGAGTGAGTTAGTTAGCTACTTATACTATATGATGAGGAGGGCTTTTGTCAAGATTGTAATGTTAAGCTTCATAGTTTAGAAGAACTCTTACAGTTTGACATTTAGCCTCTACTAGTTGTCTATGACCCGTGGTCTCTGTCACAAGTTGTCTATGGCCTGGGATATCTATGGCAGACATAAATCCAGAGTGACAGCTGAGCGGACGTCATTTTAAACAATTCGCGGTATAATGTTACAAATGTTCTGCGGCCATTACGTGAAGTTTCGCAGGTTTTTCGCAATGCCTGCGATGCCTCATGCATTGGTGAGCATGCGGTGTTGTCTTTTATCTTGGTGGACGTTCTTTGCCACACGCTGAGGCGTTTTTGATTCTTATCTTTAGACTTCTGAGTTACTTTTTTGACAAAGGTGTGTACTGAATATAAAATTAAATATAGTATCTAGAGATTACACCCCTATCAACAACAACAACAGCAAACAATATCAAACATCTATCTCAATCTAATTGAGTCGACTAATTTACTCTAACAAAGCCGCATTGTTTTGACATTCTCATCTCTACAAAACCGGGAAAAAAAGAGGTTTGTCAGTCTAGAGAGAGTTAATAATACTAATATACTAATATATATTATAGTAATAATAATAGTCGGTACATTTTTAATACTAGCTTTAGCTTCATGGTATTACAAGCCACTAGTACTCAAAAGTTTATTTAAACAGTCACTTTATCATATAATGATGAAAGTTTTGACTTATTTAAAAAAAATACCTGATAGGTAAATAATTAACATTTTAATTGAAAATACACATGTACCTTTTCACATAGCACTTATAATTGAATATTATTTTGTAATTAGCCGTCTAGTTTCACTTTTTACACCATCTCCAGAGCTAAAAACCTAAGTTACTTTAACTTACCTTAAAGTTAAAGGTCGGCTATTTAAATAAATGTAATTTTGAAAAATTGCACGTATTTTTTTCATTTCAAATATGAATGTGTGAAAGTTTCACCAATCGCCAACGATGAAAAATGTATAAATGATTAGTTTTCCCTAAGACTGAGTTTTTAAGATGCAATGCCAGCCGTATGGTAAAGTTAGTTTCTTATCAAAGGTCCTAAGTCGGAAAATTTTAGAAATACCGTTAGAAGCGTCTCCAATAATATTGCCGTCGTTAGTGAATTGGACCAAGCTGCATGATATGTATTTATTTATGAGAGTCGCGTTTGGATGTCGCCCCGGACGCTTTTTTATCACCATCGTATAATAAGAGGTCTGTAGATTTGTTCGTGAATCCCTGATGCAGCCAACTTGGTAAACTGTGGAATTGAATACCCAATGTGACGGCTCTCGGTTTCTGCACCCCTAGCACGGGCAATTAACGTTTTCGAATCGTTAAATCGTTTTTAACAGACGCAAGAATTGTCAAGAATGTTGGATAGTTCTAGCATTACGTTTCCCTGATAAATATCATATTCATACGAAGAATAAAACAGCTTATGCAAACACCAGGTAAAAGAACGATATAGAATCTTATATCTCAGCATTTCAAGGATAGAATATGGCATATTTTATACATAATATTTTCCAATAAATCTCATATTAGGTATCTAAACGCATACAAAAGTAAAAACCGCATCATAATCTGTCTCATAGTTAAGAAGGGTTTGTAAAAGCTTAGAAGTAACAGGGAATGACAGAGGTGGAAAGGAACTTTGCGTTTAATAGAATACTAGTTTCTGATACATTCGTTCGTTTTCGGTTCGACACTTGATTTCGAAAAAAATAATCTTCGAGCTAGGACTTCTAAAGTCGTAACTTTAATGCTGGCTGCAAAAACTTTAAGTAATGTAATTATCCTTATTGAAAACGCTTTATGGAAAATAGATCTGACTTCCTGCTGTTTCTAACTTGGTAAACGGTAGCTCTTTTTATAAAGTGTACACCTATAGGTGATTATTTCTTATTAGTCTGCTAATTTGTTAGTGTATATCTGATCAGTCAACTTGGTACACTGGGTATCCACTATAGTGGCTTTAATGAACGAATTTCAATGTATTTTAGGGTAAAAATAGATAATATGTCACCGGGTATTCGTAAGAAATCTTAGTTCCATACTTTAAATTAATAATTATTGTTGTATAGGGAAACTCGATTTTCCGGCCCTCGGATACGGATTTACGATTATCCGGAGTATCAACCCCGACCAAACGTAAATGTAGAATTGATGCTGAACCATCTCTTTAGAAGCTTTAGAAGCTTTTCAGGCTATTGTACAGGTTAAAATAAATTCCTACTATAGCAGCAATGAAGATAAAAACTGACTTAGAAGCAAAAATTACAAAAACTGTAACGCTTAGAACTACCATTCGTATTTATTGCATACGTAACAATACGTTTTTAATAATTTTGATTCATTTTTGTATTTTTAATAATTACCTACCTAATATCATGTATTGTGCTATAATTTGTACAAAAAAACTTTTCTTTATTTATTCCATTATTCGGAATTTCGATTATCCGATAATTGAGTTTCTACTGAAATTTGGATTTAATTGGTTTCTTTCGAAACACTACTGATGAATTTTGATATTTACATTGTCTTTTATAATTTTCATAGTATTAATATTTATATATTATGTAAATATCAACCTCGTTATAAGCCATTTTCTCTTGAAAAAATGCATTTAAATAAAATTTGGCGCTAATCGCTACTTTATGGCAGTAGGTACATTAAAACACGGTCACTCGATCTGTCAAGAAATGAAAAACTTAAAAATGCGTATGAATCTACGGATGCCATGTACCATTTAATATACGTATATGGTACTCGTACCATATAATACATTCATAAGCTGGTATTATTTCGCTTATCTATTCTGAACGCTCGCGCTATAGCATCAGTGCTCACCAAAACCGGAGATCCTTCTACAAGGTCTAATTTATTTCAGTGTTAAATTTCATTAAAATCGGTGCCGCTGTTTTGACGTGAAAAAACAAAACTGCCTTCGTAATACTAGTAACGTACTTCCTTTCTTTACCCGTTCTATGGGTTTTAAGTTATCGATAACCAATCAAATCTCAGCCCCCTAACTTGTGACGTAGTTAACTTAAGTGGCGACAGGGGACAAGTTACAAGTCCCCATGGCACCCCATACAATATAGAGTAATGGGGACCCGCCCCCATGATGTACGCCATTATTAATGCGGCAAATCTTTTCTGACATTTTATCACGGTTTTCTTATAGTTTTTTTTACCTCGTTGGTTAAGGGGTAAGCGTACACGCCTATTGCAACCGGCTACCCGCGAGGGACATGTTCGATTCTCGACGGGACCAGGTATTTGTGTAATAAACTTAAATATTTGTACTTCTGGATATTTGTTTATGTTATTCTAGTATTTACCATCACTACATATTATAAAACAAAATCACTTACTCTGTCTGTCCGTATGTATGCTTAAATCTTTAAAACTACGCAACGGATTTTGATACGGTTTTCTTTAATAGATAGAGTGATTCAAGAGGAAGGTTTTTATGTATATAACTTGTATAATATACCCGTGCGAAGCCGGGGCGGGTGTATAGTAAAAGGCAAATAATATACGTTTGTTGTACGAGAGCATATATATTTAGTATATTCCGTTTTTGGTATTTGTTAATACAGCGGCAACAGAAATACATCGTCTGTGAAAATTTCACATGACTAACTATCACGGTTCACGAGATACCACCTGGTGACAATCATACAAACAGACGGAAAGCGGAGTCTGAGTAATAAGATTACGTTTTCACCCTTTGGGTGCGATCCGTAAAAAAGTTTCTCGTCGTCTGTATGTTCTTTTTTGGATGTATGTTTGTCACACGTCGTTTCCCTTCAACGAAACAGCGCTCAGGAACATTGTAAGTTTGAAAAGCTTATTAGTACAGGGCGGGGTACGGAGCTGAACTGGATGAGTCAGTAGGATCACTATTAACAAAGACCACTAGTGGTAGACTGCTGTACAACATCTCGCCTGGGTCCACCGCCTTACTATTCCTGCCGCCATAATGACATTGTCTTGTTCCAATTAATTTTTTTATTAATTTTATTTTCATATTATTACTTTTTCCAGTTAAATTTGGTATATTGTAAAGTACAATGTTACCTGTAATGGTATCCACGCCACAGGCCTTGCCTAGTGTGGAGTCCACAGGCAACATCAATTAAAATAATGTAATCTTGTAAATTGATAATAAATTTATTCTTAGTTAGGAGGGTGGGATTGCTGGTAGATTTGCACTTTAAGCTTATACCCCAGTTACAGTACAACGATGCACCTATAACAACTATGGTGTCTATAGGTCACGGATATCCCTTACCATCAGAAGAGGCATGTGTTTATTCGCTGTCTTATCTCATAGAAAAATCAATGAAAGTACATTGTACTCAGTACTAAACCATCAAGGTCCTCTTTTTAACCCCCGACTCAAAAAGAGGGTGTTATAAGTTTGATGTGTCTGTCTGTTCGTTTGTTGAACTTTTTCTCTCTGTCTGTGGCATCGTAGCTCCCGAACGGATGAAGTGATTTCAATTTAGTTTTTTGTATTAAGGGTGATTTATCTGCGATTGTTTTAGATATGTTTGATGAAAATCGGTTGAGCCGTTTAAAAGTTGAGGGGATGAAAGTGGGGAAGAATAACCGAATGTCTGCAAATACACTCAAGTTGGGTCTCAAATAAAAGTACACTAAAAGATAATGTTGATGTGCGTATTTGAAATTGAAGTCGGGTTTTTGAAGTTTTAATACGCTTATTTAAAGAATAATTACAAAAGACATGAATGACCAATCTATCTCATCTGTGTTGTTAATAAGTATAAAATATGCTACCACCAGGAAATCCGTACTCAAAAAAAGTACCTTCACGCCTATTCCTGAAAGGGTAGGCAGAGGTGAGCTATTATATCCACGACTCGTAAGTTCAGTAGATATGCTAGAACCCAAGGTACTAGGGCCCATAATGTGATAGGTGGCAAGCCTATCGCCACTTCGGGCACATTCCAATCCCGGGCAATGTAATGTAAACAGAATAAAATAAAAAAATTGGATTAGAACAATACTGTAGCGCTCATATTCCTCAAACCTTAATACTCTGTAGTATCGTGTTCCGGTACGGGGTGTACGGTAACCAATAGGTAACCGTTAAATTCCTTACTTAGAGGAACAATGGAACTATTGTCTAGTGGAGGATGAAATTATTTTTTTATGAGAAAACAGCGAATAAGCACTCGGGTCTCCTGATGGTAAGAGACAACCGTGACCTATAAACCCCTGTGTGATCGGGCTGTTAGACCGTATGTGCAAGTCTACCGAATACCTTACCCTCCGGACCGGAACATGATAATGTCATTATGGCGGCAGGAATAGGTAAGGCGGTGGGTCCCTACCCGGGCAAGTTTCTGCATAACACTCTACCACAAGTGGCCAAGTGACTCTTTTCGTCTACAGGGAGGCAGTTGGTCTATTCTACTCAAGGGACCAGGACCAACATGGGAGTGTGGAGTAATTGGAAAGCGGAAACCACTTAAATAAGTTTTATGTGAAAATCTACGTGTTCATATCGATAAAATTCCCTGACAAAGATGATATTTCGTTAAGAAAAATCAAACAAGACATAATAGTTATGTAATTATAATAATAGCACTAATAAGTATAAGATTAGAGATCCGCAAAGTCTGACAATGATCCCCAAATGAGAAACATTATCTCTTGTTATTATATCAAATTGTATTATGCAAATTTACCCCTACCCTCTTATCCGGGAGAAAATCAATAGAGGTTCACGAGTGACAGAGACAGTATTACACCATATCCTATATGTAAGACAGGGATAGATGTACCCATCCAATTGTGTTTGATGTTGGGAAATTAGATTATGAGCGGGAAAACCTGCGCCAAGCAATTCCATTTCTTATAGCATTCATTTAGAGTTTATTTTGTTTTAAATATGACGGTAGTTAGAGAAAATTCGCAATATATAATCTTTAAGCGAATTTAAACTCTATGTTTAGGCATTATGGTTGGAATTAGTTTAATTGGGCGTATAGCCGTGTAATTGGCGGGGGTTTGATAATAGTGATAAATGGCAGCTATCTGTTTATTTTAAACTACCGTCAGTAATGTTTTTATTAGTGTCGTTAGAGATTGTAATGCTCCAATTAAGTTTAAATATTATAATCGAATAAGCTTATACATTTTTTTTAATATTGTACGTCAGTATTGGTCCGGGTCCCATATGTAGAATAGACCATCTACCTCCCTACCAGGTAGCTCGTAGGCCATCATAGGTTAACCGGGTCACTTTCACGCCTAGTTAGGGATCCACCGTCTTACCTACTCCTGCGGCCATTGTCGTGTTTAAGTCCGGAGGGTAGGGTAGCCGCTAAACGGCACATACAGTATTTTATTTACACTTTTTACAATTCTTTTTTGATGAAAATCCCTTTTATTTGATGTCTAAATTTAGTTTTCTTTCAGACACACATGACTTGCAATTATTACGTTCGTCTAATTCTCTTACTCTATTCATACCTTTACATCGTTCTAATTTTCATTAAAACTCGTTTTATATTCAGGCTTCCCGTCTATGAAATAACCTTCTCACTCTAAGCAATTGCATTCAAAGTTCTCTTTTAAAAGACGTGTCCGATAACTACTTCTTACGGTGTTAACTTAGCAAACTGAACACTCATTTTTGTTTTATTTTTTGTGAATTTTACATATACATGTAATTAGATATATTTGTATTTTTTTCTGGTATTCTTTTTTCCTGTTTTTTTAATTTCTTTCTAATTTTAATGCGTTCTTTTTATGCATCTGCCATTATTGTTTCTTTTTTTCTGTTGGTCCAAAGGTTAGCTGGTAGAGAATGATGTACGCATTAAGCTCGCCATTTGTATAACATATTTATATATTATGTACAATAAAGATTAAATAAATAAATATAAATACAGTCTAACAGCTCGACAACAATTGTTTTTTACCATCAGGAGACAGTCTACGTTCACATCGAAACGTCTCTACAAATTTTATTAAGCTGTGAATTAGACCTAGATTTATTTGTTTATTACAGTATTAAAAGTTAACACCAATTACACCGTTACAGTTAACACCAATGCCTCACAAGTCTAGTAAAATTTAACAAATCAATAATAAAAAATGATTATCTAAAAATCAATTTTACGTCAAAAGTATATACAAATTTAATGTCAAGTGTTTCAAAATTAGTTAAAAAATAGAAATATATTAAATATAACATCTAATGCTAACGTCAAGTGCTAAAATAATTAATGAAATGTGGGTTTTGGCGGGATCAAGAGAAGAAATTGATGCAATGTTTTTATAAATAATGAATTTTGTGTACATGTTGAGTAAAATCAGCCAAATTTGGTGGAATTTTGTAAAATTTTGTTCTGTTAAAGTATGTCTGTCTGACTGTCTGTGTCTCATGAACCGTAACAGCTAGAAAGTTAAAATTTTCACAGATGATGTATTTCTATTGCCGCTACAACAATAAATACTAAAAAACAGAATAAAATAAGTATGTAAATGGTTCTCCCATACAACAAACGTGATTTTTTTGCAGTTTCTTATAGATAACTAGCTGTCCGCCCGCGGCTTCGCCCGCGTGAATTATTTTAATAATACAGACAACTTTCAAAGGGCA